>JAGTTF010005655.1:44046-66631 GCA_019095985.1 Streblospio benedicti
GAATATTGAAAACTAAGCTGTTTTTGAAACAGTCGCTGTGTTTTAATTGTTCTTGAAAATGACCATAAAAAGTCCAAGTATTTGAGAAGAAAATGAGAGTACTTGTCTTTTACTACAATCACCTTTTTCTCCTCCTGTAAGTTCATGTAATGTTTTTTTCTTGCGTTATTAGATGGATTATTCGAAATTCCTTGCCGTATTGTACTTCAGAAATAAACGAATGCTACAGCCAGCCATGTAGACATGAGGGGGAGCTGTTCTAATGAAGTTGAATGTATATGTGCACTTGTCGTGCTGGATTCACTGGTATGGATTGTAAAACAGGTTTGTTGATGTGTTTTTCACATACACATATTTGTTTGACAAGCTGTAGTCTAGTGCCAGAATGCTAGGCATCTTTTGGTCAAACCATTAGATAATATATGATAAACGACTTATTTTTATCTATAGCTGAATATTGGATATTAAAAATAGCCTAATATTTCAATGGCTGACAGTCCATCTTTTTTCAAGAAAATGAGGGCATTTTCTTGGCAGAAAACAACGCCAAAAGAGTGTTTGTTCGGTGTTGGGTCCCCTTGGCTGCCCCCTCCTCAATAAGGGTAGGAAGGCATCTGGGATCTCTACTCCATCTTTTCTCTTCAAATTTGCTCCTTTGGTTTTGATGTTAATGGCCTCCAGGATTTTCTATGTCTATCTCTTGGTTATATTTCAAGGATTTTAATGTTCTGCATTAGCGTGGCATGAATGGAACATGTCTTTTTTTTCTTGAAGTTGGCTGAGGGATTCATATGCAAGCATATGCAAAACAAAAAAAAAAGACAGAGATAGCATTGGTAACATACTGACTGGAGAACTAACCAAATTAATAATGATAAGGTGGCTAAACAATTTTAGAACTTTAGCTGCCAAAAGCAACAGCAAATATCATGAACACCTTTATTATCAAAGCAGTAATATACGTATATTCTTGAACATGTTCATTGTGTTGGTAACAGGTATTTATATACATGATTCTTTACATCACAACACATTTTATTCACTTACATTGACAGTTTCACCAACTATCTGTTGGCATCGTCGGATGACACTTCTGCGATGACAGAAGATCAGTCCCCGCCGATCCCCAGCTGTCAAACCCAAACAGACAATCTGGAACTTGCTAGTACAAGTACACCCAAAAGACAAAGTGGATAAGTTGGACAAGAGTGAAATAGTGTATAAAATTCCATGTAAATCATGTGATCAAGTGTTCATTGGGGAAACAGGAAGAAAAAGTTTGGGACAAGGATGAAAGAACATTTGAAAGATGTAGAAGTGCATACGAAAGTAGCATTTACTAGAGCCACAGTAGTATGGAACGGTGATAGAATAAAGTAATTAAAAGATAAGGGTGGTCATTAATCAAATCTCAAGTGGTACCTGTCAAATTTCACAGGTGATGGACGGGTGATTGACGTGTGATTGACAGGCGGTCGAAAACGCGTTTTCATTGCAACTTTTACTAACCAATATAACAATAAACTTAAAAACTGACAGACACACACGCACACACATGCACACACACACGCACACACACGCACACATGCACACATGCACACACACACACACACGCACACACACGCACACGCACCCACACCTACAGTACACATGTATGTGACAATACCAATGAAAAAATTAATCTTAAACTAACACAGAGCGAGATAAAGCACATACACGCATGCACACGCAAACACACAAGTACACACGCACGCACACGCATGCACCCACACCTACAGTACACATGTGTACGCGACAATACCAATGAAAAAATTTAATCTTAACTAACACGGAGCGAGATCAAGCACGTACACACACGCACAAACGCACACACGCACACGCACGCACCACTACACCAACTATACCAACAAAAACGCTCATGGCTCCTGCTCAAAGTCCATGTCGTATGTCAAGCGCTTGGGGGCTGACACACTTCTTCAAGGTCTCGGCGACCGTCGACCCCGAGCCTCCACTCCCGCTTCCTCCGCCCTCGTGTCCTCCTCCTCCTCCGCCCCTTCCTCTCCCTGCTCCTCTGCGTCTTCCACATCTACTTCTGCTTCCTCCGCAGCCGTGTCCTCCTCCTCACGCTGGTCTAACACTTCGCTCTCGTCACCCGCCTCCTCGTTGTCACCGCTTTCATCGACCACCACCACCTCCGCCTGTGGCCGCCTACCGTAATCCCCAGCCCCCTGCGCTGGCAGGCTGGCGGGGCTGACCGGGGTGTCTGGCTGCTGCTGCTGTCGCTGCTGTTGTCGCGGCTGTTGCTGCTGTCGAGGGATGGGGATGAGCGGAACCCCAGATCAGGCTCCTCGTCACGGGCCCTCTGGCGTCTCAACATGCGCCTCCTCCGTACGGCGACCACTGCGACCAGCACGGCAGCAATGGTCGTCACACCAAAGGTCACCGCCAGAGTACTCACAGCCTTGTATCAAAAAACACAGTCTTAAAAAGTCGCGCATGCACCCATGAATGTTATGTATAAAATTTTAACATTTTTATTTCATACATCATTCACCCGCTTCAGCGTATAACACCCAATTATTCATTATGTAAATAACCCAGAAAATACAGGCCCTCACCACTCATACATTATACGCAACCACACCCACCCATACTTTTATATTCTAGATACATGAGACGGGATTAACTACGCAATGTTTTTACAAACATAATTTCACTTGTTAATATATGCTTACATCCATGCGTGGTGTCTCGCTGCTGCTGCTCACAGTACTGCTGCTGCTGCTGATCCCAGTACTGGTGCTGCTGTCAGCAAAACTCGACCTCCTGAATAAAATTATATTTTTTTTAAAATTGGGACTTAAACAATGCCCCCAAAAGACCCACCTTTATTTTAAAAAATAGCTAAAAAGATTAACGCGCACATCTGCGTATGATACTGCACTGGCAGGTGTGCTGCTGCTGGTCACACTGCTGCTGCTGCTACTGCTGCTTCTGATGCTGCTATCAGCGAAACGCCTTGCCTGCATAATAATATATTTTTTAAAAAAATGGGACTTAAACAATGCCCAAAAACCTCCTTTATTTTAAAAAAAATAGCTAACAAATTTAACGCTTTACATCTGCTTATGGTATCGCACTGGTAGGTGTGCTGCTGCTGGCCACACTGCTGCTGCTGCTACTGCTGCTGCTGCTGCTGCTGTCAGCAAAACTCCTCGCCTGCATAATAATATTATTTTTTTAAAAAATTGGTACTTAAACAATGCCCAAAAACACTCCTTTATTTTTAAAAAATAGCTAAACAATTTAACGCTTACATCTGCGCATGGTATTGCACTGGTAGGTGTGCTGCTGCTACCGCTAGCGTGTGTTGCTCCTACTGCTGCTGCTACTGCTACGGTGGTGCTATCAGCGAGTTGATGAACCTGTAAAGAGGATTAGGTATATGAAAAAACGTTCACAAGCTAATCACAGGAACCATGGATAACACCTATGGACGAATTCCTCAGAATTCTGATGACATCGAATGACGCCAACCGCGTGGGCCAGCAATGCTCCCCTTCTTGGGATGATTTTTCTTCTACTGATTCTGCTATTAAAAAATAGCTAGCCAGTATAAAAAATTTGTGAGTACACTTACAGCTATTATGCATATTTATTTTACCATAAAATAAGTGAGGGTTTTAACACATGTTTTATTATTATATTACAGAAAGATAGAGGCCGGCAATTACAAATACAGCCCGAGGAGGAGAATTGAAGAACACGGGTTTTCATGTAAAAACTTAGATAAAGGTAAAAAACAATAAAACTGTTGTCATTTATCTCTCACACACTGTGCAGACATGAAAAGTACAAAAAAAGTCCGGTATAAAATAAGGATCAAAATTACACACAAAAAACAACAATCAGCACAAACACATAAATCAGATCTCGGTATCGCCATCTGTCAAGTTTGACAGACTGTCCCTAAGCATAAAAGGCCCAGCATCGCTAGCTTCCCTCACATGCATATTAGCATCCAGCAGGGAGACGCCAAGTGACACTCGAGATACCAAGGATTGAATGCAAATCATGGATGACAAGCGCCAGGAGGTGAGCGTGTTATGGGTTATTTTTAAAACTTTAGAAATGCGACGCTTTAGCACGGATATCGTGCATGCTGATTAACCGTGTATACAGGTATTAGGTTGTAATTATAGACGGGTATATTTGGCAAACTTTTATCCGCCAAAAACACGCCCCCCACTTAACATTAGAGATAATATGAGACGGTTTTAAATGTGTACATTACTGTAAGTTTATGCGTGCATTTCATCACATAGTTTTCAAACACTGTATAATGTACTGCAAACATAGGCGTTTCCAGCAGTATATATAATATGTAGGGTAATAGTGAAATGTATAAGGGTATTTTTGAGAAACGATGGGGGTTTTTATCAGTTTTAGGTAGCGCTTTTTTGCAAATATTTTGTTCATTTTAGAATTATTGATTTTTCATAGAGTACTGTATTTTTTGAGCACGCATTCTCCAAAATAAAAAATAGCTCACCTCACAGAGTCCCACTACTGTTACGTCCAGTTGTGATTGTTCTTAGGTCTGCTACACAGCTGGCAGCACCCCCACTGTTCCAGAACATCTACAAGGCTAACGCCCCCCACACGCTCAATATCTTAATCATCCACACCACTTATAAAACTATCACGTATTGAGACAAATTGTACTCCATTGTCCACCCATCGTCTTCGAAAAAACGCTCCATCGCATATCCACGCTCTCGCCGTACTCTCGCATCCGCTGGAGTATGATGAAACACACCCCACCATCACCAGTAATAGAGAAAAAAAGAACCCGCGTTCAATCCCCATTGCTACTATATGAAAAACTCAAACTGGTCTGAAAATGGCGGGGAATGCTAGGCGGTAAAATTTGTTTACAACTCTAGGCCAATCAAAATCGTCTTAATGGGATACAGACGGACCAATTACAATGTGAGGGTTTAACTCTGCAAATAAACATCTCTAAACACCTATTGCTATGGAATACAGATGTGAGCCATCCTACGCAATGACCGAGCTCCATTAACCATCAAAAAATACTGCTATAGCCAGCAGCGTTTGCGTTGTGGTTAAACATTTTCATCTGATGGATGGGTAGTGGAGAGAAGTTGGACCTTTATATGAACATCCATCTAAATAACTGGTGGATGGGTATTTTTTTAACAAATTTTGGGATTATAAATGATTAATATTATTTTACTTTATATGAACATCCATCTAAATAAATTTAAAACCATATATCCAGGCCTTTTATTAACAATATTCAAGTTTTAAATGATTACCATATACATTATACAAAAATTTGGGTAAATATATCTATCCCCATTTCTTTAAATTTTAGTAAATCGCTCACCCTTTTTCCTCATAGACGCTTTGTTTAAAAGGATCCAATTTTGGTTTGTGCATTGTCCATTTTTTCAATTATATATGGTTTTTTTATCTATCCCCAAACTTTAGTAGCTCCCAATTCAAAACACATTTTTTTATATAAACACGGGTTAACATAATAATCAATCATGACTATGATTTAAAATTAGAAACTAGAAATAAAGTGTTGTAAATATCAGGACATACAATTTAAGCATAGAATGTAAAAAAATTCTTCTTGTTAAATGTTTAGTACAAAAGTACGAGCATCACCCTTTTTTAAAAATATATAACACTTTAGGGGGTTTATAAAGCATACAATTTTGGTACAGTCGAAATTAACATTGACTGAATTTTTCATTGTATTTATATTCTTTTGTAATATCCATAAACCAAATTCCATTCCTCACCTTTAAAGTGTTATACATTTTTTTAAAAACCTCTGGTGAATGTACTTTTTTATACTAAAATAAAAAAAAACGAGAACATTTTAAGATTTTTTTTCAAAATTCTTCTATCTCCATTTTCTTCCTTAATTTCTGTTTTTGACTGACAACTTCTGGGTTTTTACCAAATAGGGTTTATAAATGTAATAAGTTTCCAACAAAAAAGTTGTTAAGTGTGTTGTGCGATGACGTATGTTAAAAAAACTGGTTTCGGCAGGTTTTCTTCCCCTATCAGTCAATATTTGCACTACGGCATTCTGTTTTTTATCAAAATGCCAATTAGATTGTAACACGTTCCAGCAGTTATAGAGCATCTAGCGGCGATGCACTAGTTCAATACGTCATTAAGCAATGACTGTTCAACACGTTGCGCGATTTTGATGATCTTTTCAGTGGTCCTCGGCAGCCATTTTCTTCTAACTTCGTCAATATTTGCACTACGACATTCTGGTTTTTACCAAAAAATGTAACTTAGATCGTAAGCCTTCCAGCAGTGGTCTTTACATCTAGAGACGATAGGAGTTCAGCATGTATAATTAAGCAATAACGCTTCGTTGCGCGATTTTGACCATGTTTTTCAGTGGTCCTCGGCAGCCATTTTCTTCCTCAACCGTCAATATTTGCACTACGACATTCTGGTTTTTACCAAAATGTAGCTTAAGATTCGTAAGCCTTCCAGCAGGCAATGGTCTTTTTTTCTAGAGACGATAAGGAGTTCAGCATGTAATTAAAAGCAATAACGCTCGTTGCGCGATTTTGACCATGTTTTCAGTGGTCCTCGGCAGCCATTCTCTTCCTAACTTTGTCAATATTTGCACTACCACATTCTGGTTTTACCAAAATGTAGCTTAGATCGTAAGCTTTCCAGCGAGTGGTCTTTTACGTCTAGTGACGATAGTAGTTCAACACGTAATTAAGCAATAACACGCTCGTTGCGTGATTTTGACATACATTTTCAGTGGTCCTCGGCAGCCATTTTTCTTCCCTAACTCCGCCAATATTTGCACTACAACATTCTGGTTTTTTTTACCAAAAATGTAGCTTTGGTTAAAAGCTTTCCAGCGAGTGGTCTTTACGTCTAGTGACGATAGTAGTTCAACAGATAATTAAGCAATAACGCGCTCATGTCGCACGACTCGTTGACATTTTGACCACATTTGCAAACATGGGCCTGCTGCGTCTCTGTTGAATAACTGAAAAAAACTGTAGAACCTCCCAATTACACAAACATTGGTTAAGAAGAACCTCTCTATTAGGACAACACCTTTTTATTTTCAACTGTCAACAAATCCTATATACACGTACTCCGTGTACTTAGTCGACAGGAAAAAGTTATAATAATTTACAAATTTCTCGCTATTTATTGATAGGACTATGATCAGTGGTAATCTTTTTTTAAATTTGTCTTTTTTAATTTATTGAACTTGAAAACAAAACATCGCTTTACACTCCAAATGTAGAGTATTTTTTATCATCTGAACACTCGTGTCGTCACCAATGATTGTACATAATGCAACCATCATTTTTTTTAAGATAGATCAATGTATAACATAAAACATTGGTTACTGAAACTAAATTGCTATTTCTATTTTATCAGAAACACACACAAAGTACCCTCTGTGTGATTTTAACAAAGATGATTTGCTAGCAAAAATTAGATGTGATTCAATGACATTGGTTACCCCCTTGTTTTAAAATACTAAAAAGAAGGTGATGAGAGCCCTCCCAAGACTTTGTCGCAGCATTCAGCCCCCGGACAGTGGTTTGACTTTGTAATGCCGCTATAGCCCACAGCATCGCGGTGAGTAAATTAGCCTTCTACCATTGAGTATAGGGTTGGGGGTATTATTCAGGTTGAGATACTACGCCGTTAAGTGGTAGTGTCTTCGCCATTCTGTTTAAGAATACCCAACATCTTACCACTATTTCTTTTAAGGGGTCTCTACAGCTCAATGCTGTATGGTCGACAGGCCTTACGGACTACATGCTACAATGCACAGATGCGCAGTGGAGGTTGTTTTGGCACACCGTTCTACAGCGCACCCACCACCCTCGCAGTAAGCCCCATCAGCTCTGCTTTTAATTTAGACGTTTTGCACGTGCTGTCATCAAAAAGTGTGTGTCCGCACCTTCCTGCTTTTACCACTACAGACGGCTGCCAGGCTGACCAGCGTGCGAGGAGTTACCAGCATAGTGATGGTGATGATGTGACATCGCGACACGCAGCTCACGCTGGCTGTCCAGGCAGTCGAGGCCAGCCACCACCAGCAGGTCGCCGCCCCCACCCCTCGTTCTCCCCAGAGCCCGCGCCACAGTGACACCAAGACAGCGCAGAGAGCTCCCCATCAGCACCGCACGCGGCTAGCCGACAGGCTCAGTGGGTGTGATGAACTCCAGTTTCACCATAATGTCCCCGAGCCTCGAGGTCCCAATTTTTTGTACCACTGCCGGTGGACTGAGCTGACAAGCGGGATACATTCTCGATCCCTTATCAAGCGCGTGTACTCCAGAGTAAGGCCGAGATACCTCTGGACACCAGTTTCACAGTCCACGTTGGAGTTTCGAGAATCGACGAGCTCGGCTTCAATGACGCGATCCGCTCCCGGTGGGAGTTTCGCCAAGAGGGAGCAAGACGTCAAGCGTAAAGGGGTGTCATTTCCATTGACAACTCAGACAACGCCTGCCTCCCTAGAGCCATCGCGCGATGAGTGCGTTTCACAGGATGAAGGCTCCCGGCAAACCCCCCCCGAGACCCAACACCCCAGGTGCGGGCCACCCGTCACTATGTAGCGGCTTGCTTCGAGAAGGGGCGCTGCTCGAGGCGATGTACAACCCGTCAGGCAGGAAGACAACCCCTGGCAGGGCTACGCCGCTGACTACCTAATGGAAGCTGCCGGCCTGCCTCCCAGTATGGCCTGTTTGACCACATACCCTCTACGAGGCTGCTCTGGGGGTAAAGATCCACGTCCTGGGAGCGGTCGGGTGTCCCATGTCATTCCTCACGAGTAGGGACAAGTTCACCAAGGGGAGTGCACACCTTTACCTCCTATTTAACTGGAGGGAAGGCAGGGCTCTGCACGATGGCCACGTTCAGTCTGGTGTGGATTCACATCTTTGAAAGCGCGGGGGGTCTGCCCCGCTGCCGCGAGGACGTGCGCCCATACCCAGAGCACCAGTGTAAGGCTGAGGGACCCCGGTGCCGAGCCCTGTGATTGCGAGTCGCGGGGGAACGACGGAAAACCTGCAATGGCCAACTCCTCCCAGGGGGTTCTCATGTCACCTGCTCCGACTATAATGGCCTCGTTTACAGTCAGGCATGCTTTAGGAATCACAAAAACCTAAGCATGCCAGTAAGAAGTGGGATGACGATGACAACTCACTCTGCCAGCACTATTGGCACTGCCCTCTAGAGTGTGGTAAGTCATATCGAGGATATCATGTCGACCCGGCAAACCACGTGTGTTATGAATACTGGTGCAAAAATGCTACACTCTAGAGAGGAGTCCAGGCGAGCACAAGTGCGGGCCCCCCGCAACGGATACCCCGACCAAGAGGCCTACGAGATTCGAATCTATGACTTCAAATCCACAGTGTCCAACGCCGACACGTGCGGGACTATGCTCCGGTCAGCGACCCCTCATGCATCAACTGCGACCCGACACGCAAGTGCCCCGCATGCATTAGCGTTGCACCTCCTGTAAGTTGCCCTTGGTGCAGTTGTCGAACGCGGACTTGCACTTTCGGTCAATTGCGCGTGCTTCATGACGTTCTGCAATCGCTGCTACAACCCGACAAACTGGAGACAACGCCTCCGCCAAAAATACTGCGGCGAGCACTGCGGCTGGCGGTGTCTCAGGAGCCTGGGGTTCATGAAGTGAGTCGCCTGCAGGACGCAACCCCGAGTGCAGACTGAAGAAACACAACTTCGTTGGTCCCGACTCCTTGGCGCGGTTTAAGCGAACACGTTGTGTCCATGAAGCACAAGGGGATGCGTCTGTACGCTCACAACGGCTCCCGGTACGATAGCTTACTCCTGTTGGACGAAAGCTACGAACACGTCGGGTATCACGCCCTCCATCATATACAACAACGGAAAACTCATGCAGTTCAGGGTGACCAAATATGACATGAGCATCAGCGACTTAATGCTGTTTATACCAATAGCCCTGTCCAAGTTCGATGCCACATTCGGTCTCGGGGTCCCCTGAAGGGGTTCTTCCCCACTTATTCAACACCAACGACAAGTTCGGGTACCACGGCCCCGTACCCGCGCACGCCTTCTTCTCCCAGACACCATGAGTCCCGCCACAAGATACGAGTTTCTCGCCTGGCACGCCCGAGAGATCGACTTGGGGAAAATGTCGACTTGGAAATCTTGAAGTACTGCCTGAACGATGTGACGATATTGGCGCTGGGGGTTATGTCGTTCAGGCATATGGTGAAGGAGGTTGCCGCTTTCTGCCCTTTCACCAAGTGCATGACCCTGTCGTCGACGGCCATGCTGATATACAAGAAGCGCTATCATACCGAGTACTACGAGGTGAAGGGTGCCGACGGTAACCCTGTGATGCTGACCAAATATGATGGTACGTTCTACGGCCCCGACGGGGAGGTGGGTGCAGGGGGGGTGGCGAGAGCCCCCAGGTTCCTGTCATCCGACCTCGCCTACCAGCCAAAGACGTCCATGGCTGGGTCCAATCACTCCAAGGTCTCGCTGCAATGGTTGGCGCCTGTGCATTAACCTGGATCTTTAAAGCTGCATCCAGATGCCAGCATCAGGTCAGCATTGTCACCGGAGGGGAGTATCGAGCCGGGCCCTACTAGTTCAATGGCGTGGACCATGGGCACAAAATCGTCCACAAGTTTCACGTGAGTGTTTCTTCTTTTTAACACCACCAGGGTTCATTTCACCCTTCAATAACGATTCCACCCGCTGCACTGTGAAAATATACTCTCTCTCTCCCCAGGGTTGCCTCTTTCACGCCTGCTCCGCGTGCTTCGCCGGTCTCGATGATCAGAAGCACCCTCTGACACAGCTCACAATGGCGAGACAGCGCACTCGCACGCAGCTCCATGAGCGCTGGATCAATGAGCACTACGTTAGGGCCCGGAACTACGCATATCTCCATGCGGGAATGCGACTGGAACAGGCGAGTAACGTTACCCTCTCTCTCTCTCTCTGTGTCTGTCTAATGCATTTTTTCTGCTTTCCAGACAGGTGATGTCCGACCCGCTATCAAGGCTTTCGTCGAGGGCTGGACCTGGACGGGTTCATCTCCCGTCTCAATGTGCACGATGGTTTCTACGGGGGGTCGTGTGGAGACATTCTCCCTTCACCAGGAGACCACCGAGGAAGAGGCTATAGGGTAAGCATTTCCCCTACTGATTGACCTCTCTCCAACAGCCCTTACTCTAGACACGCCCCTGAGACGCCCCTATTTTTTCTTTTTGCAGCTACTACGATTTCACCAGCCTCTCTACCCTCACGTCCAGAAGTCCGGGCGTGTATGGGCGCGGACACCCCGACATTCTGGTGGGGGACCAGATACGCATTGACCATCTCGAGGAGTACGAGGGCGTCATGAAGGTGAAGATCCTGCCGCCTCGCTGTCTCGACGTCCCCGTGCTGCCTCTGTGTATGAGCTCCGCTAAGCTCATGTTCCCCTTTGTCGCTCCTGCTGCCCAGAAGATGAGCAAGGATCCGTGCATATGCGACGCTCGCGCTCGCTCTTGGGTGGGCACGTACCACACCGGCCAGCTAAAACTCGCCGTATCCAAAGGGTACGTGATAGAGCGGGCCTACGAGCTGCACAACTTTCCCGCGGACAGACGTTGCGTGTACGACGCGAACAATCCGACCGCGGATTTGTTCGCGGGGTACGTTAACGCCTTCCTCAAGCTGAAGTAGGAGAGTAGCGGGTATCCGCGAGAGGCGGTCACCCCCGACCAGAAACGCGCCTACATTGATGCCTACGCTCAGCCCGAGGGGGTCCAACTCGACCCTCTCCGCATCGCCGTGAACCCCGGGCGACGCTTCCTAGCAAAATTATTCCTCAACTCCCTCTGGGGTTTACGGGTATACGGGGCCATAAAACACAGTACGATTTGCTGAGACGGGGGTCTTTTGGGCGGTTCTGCGAGTGAAACACGTCACAGATCCGTCTGTCGAACTGAAGTACTTTACCATCCTCTCGGGGGACGCGGTCATGGTAGAGTACGCGAAAAAGTCAGCTCTCGAGGAGGATCCCCAGAACAACAATTTATACATGGCGGTGTACACGACCTCACTCGGGAGACAAAAAGTTATACCTGGCCCTGGACACGGCTGGGCGGGGTCTGGTATATTGCGACACGGACTCGGTCGTGTTCAAAGAGCGTGAGGGGTCAGAACCTTCTGAGCCTAGGCAACTACCTCCCTGGGGGACCTCACCTCGGAGGTCTCCGGAGACCCGGAGACCAACTACATCTCAAGCTTTGTCTCCGCGGGCGCCAAAAATTACGCCTACCGCACCGACGCGGGTGACGAAGTGGTCAAGGTAAAAGGGTTCATCCTTCACCACACCAACGCTCAGAGGGTCAATTACGAGACCATCCACTCCCTCGTGACGGGAAACCTGCGGATGGATCCATAGAGACGGTTCACCTTTATTCGATCCGGCACCACCTCCGCACCCTCAAAATCTACTCCCCCGACGAGGTGAAGCGCTACTTGGCCTGCGTCACAAAGCGGGTGTTTGAGATCTATGGGTCCAGACCGTATGACTGGTGAGGACCTTTCCATGAAAAAAAATCCACTGTGATATGGTCTTGCATAAAGACGTCCGTTATATGTATTTTTTTAAAGAATGTGTGACACTTTAACCCGGGTATTATTTAAAAGTATATATGTGTGCAACATTTTAACCCGTTATGTAAAAAGGATGTGTATATATGAATGTTTTAACCCGAGCATCATGGTATCAAATAGAGTATGTATATATATGACATGACATTTTTAATTAATTATGTATATATATATATATGGTATCATTTAATATGAATGTATGTATAAATGTATATATAGACAGACATTTAACCGTGTGTATTATTTAAATGTTTTAATATGTATATATAGACCTGTGTATATTTATATTATCATATGTGACATTTTTGAATTATTATTTAAAAATAATATGTATGACATTTTAAAAAGGTGTATATATGTAAGCATTTTAACCCGGTATTATGGTATCGTGTATATATAATGTATATATGTATATATGGACAGCATTTAACCTGTGTATTATTTAAAAGAATATGTATATATATATTTAAAGAATTTATTATTTAAAAGAATATGAATATATATTTTTAAAGAATGTATATATACGTAATGACACGTTTTAACCTGGATATTATGGTATATTATAATAGAATATATATGTATATATGTGTGTGACATTTTAACCTGTGCATCATGATATTATTTAAAAGTATATATATGTATATATGTGTGTGTGACTACTAGAAAATGTGTGACATTTTTTAACCTGGATATTATTATATCATGTAAAAGAATGCTTATATATGTGTATATTTGTATATATGTAGCATTTACACATCATGAAAAATATAAACTGCGTATTTGCAAAGATGTTGTTCTTGTCATCATTCTGGGTGGGGTTTGTAAAATACTAGTAATTTACTATATTATATAGCGTGAAACGAAACGGTTTCGCCCCTTTTTTCCCCCGAATATAGAGATGGCTCAAAATTACTATAAATTAATAGTGAAAACGGCCGATTTGGGGTCCCGGAGTGTAAAATTATGTTTCGTTTTGGCATGTGGGCAAAAACAAAATGATTTCGTGCACAGGGCTGGGGCAAAACCGTTGAGGTTTCAGTGATAATATATAATAAATCTGTCACGTTTCGTTTCGCCTCAACCCCTGAAAAAAGTGCGTTATTTTCGCCCATCCCCTGAAATGAAAGTCTAATGTGCATGCGCGAAACTTGCCTGAAATTACTATGAAATAATAGGGTTTTGCATCGGTGTGTACGCCAAACGCATTGCCCGTTTAGATTTGGATGCGTTTCAAACGCTACAATTTCAAGATTTTGGGGGTGGTGAATTTGCACATTTTCGAGCGATTATTCAAAATGGCGGACTGCTGGCTATATAGTTATTAGTAAACAAACACTACATAAGGCTGCATTTTCTTATTTTCTTTTATTGTTCCACACAAACATATACATAGGGTCTAATGTTATGACTGCATTTATTGGTCACACGTATACACATAGAGAAAACTTTAGCGAGCACATTTATTCAACACATGTAAAAGACAGCTAATTGACCGCTACTTTAATCAGCATATATATATATATAACACACTAATAACAATGACAGCTAATCAGCCACTACTTTAATCAACACACACGTGTATATACAATGGTAACTAATGAGCACATATACAATGGCCGTCACATTCGTAATGTTCGTATATACAGTCTTTCATACCCCCGCCGCCGTGGGTGGTGCGTAGACTGTCACGAATGATGGCGTCGTGTTTGGGGATGATGATGTCCTCCATCAGCTCGCGAGGGACCATGGTGAGTGCGTAGGATCGCTCTCCATGGCTGCCTGGGCGAGTCGCACGGCAAAGGTACTCTGGGGCCACCGACATACATTGCCTACGGCCTCGGCGGCCATGCTGTTGCAGCCCATGACACAGGGGTGGTCCAGCTGCACCTGGGCTGTCGTTGACGCATCCGTAGCAGAGACGCCGCATCTCTGTCCCCCGCCGCCTCCGAGAGGATGTCGCGGTACATCTCCAGCCCCAGCCTGACATCCTCGCCTCGACCTCGTCAACGCCGATACCGCTTATCGACGTTGCCGCTGCGCCCGCACAACGCCTTTGCAAACCCCTCCCAGTCGCGGATGCAGGTGCCATCTCTTGTTGGGAAGACGCCGCTCCCAGGTGCGTGCGTGGGACATACGGCCTGTCATTGAAAACATTGACGCAGGCCCGCACCTCGCCTTTTCCGGTCTGCTCCAGGGTCCATTCCTGGCCACGACGTCCCTGAAGCACTTTCGCCCACCTCGTCTCGAATGGCCATGAGTTTCTTCCAGGCTTGGTCGCTCAATGTGATGGCATTGACTGTCTTGGAGGTGTTGCCCACAAGGTGGAAGCCCGTCCTTACTTTCGTCACAGTGGATGTCGGTTGAGCCATGATGGATCGCTCTGTTGTGACCCAGCTCTGAGAGCCCCTGTTATATAGAGCACCTGTCATCCTGTGATGGATGGACGCCTGTCATCCTGTGATGGATGGACGCCTGTCATCCTGTGATGGATGGGCACCTGTCATCTGGTGATGGGCGGGCTGTCATTCGGTGACGGGTGGGCTGTCAAAGCAACTGCCAAGCGACCTCGGTCTGCTGGAAGGGTTCCGGGTCTTCTTCTTCTCCTGGGCCTTTAAAGTTTTAGGTGGTGTCTTTACCGTTTTGGGCAAGGTCTTTACAGTTTTTAGGCGAGGTCTTTGCGGTTTTTGGGAGGTCCTTACGGTTTTTGGGCAGGTCTTTCAGTTTTGGGCGGGTCTTTACGGTTTTGGGCAAGGTCTTTGTCACTATTGGCAGGGGTGGCCTCTCCTATAGACTTCCCCTGCGGTGGGTAGTATGTGGGTGTCGCGCTAGCTCCGACACGTAGCGTTCGGCGGGTCGCCAATGTCCTTCTCACCCAGCAGGTATCGAACAGCGTTACCACGCTTACTCCCCGAATCGGGGTGCCCGTATTAGGTTGACAATCTCGCCTCGCTTGTTCCATTCCATGACCGTCTGGAGGAGGTGCATCAGCTTTGTACCACACTCTCTAAGACTCGAGGGTAGGGCGTCAATGACCCCACTCGTCGTGGTTAGCGTCGCGCGGGTCTGAGGGGGTTGTGGTGCGGTCTCCGTCAGCTGTCTGTACATCTCCTCGGGGACCATCACGAAGCCGTCCAGATGCTTCAGAGCCATCATGTTATATGAGATCTCGCCGCTCGGCGATCGGCGTGGTTTTGGTGGCTAGACGTCTCAGACGTGTGACCTTTCTGTGTAAATAGGTCTTTAAATGGTTGGGCACCGGGAGACATTTGGCTAGAATGTTCAGAGCTATCTTGCACAGAGCCATGATCTCGCCTTTATGAGCGTGCTTCAGGAGGTTGTTGCGCTGTCTCTGTCCTTGCTGACCTCGGTCGCACGGGGTGTCTTTGAGAAACATTCTAAGAAAGCGGGCGTGGGTAGTTAGCGTCATCTTCGTTCTCCCCAACCCTTTTCCACCACCCGTTCTTATGCTCTCAGAGCATAGACACGGGTCAGCTCGCCCGGGAAGATGCTGGTTCTCAACCTGTACTCGTTGTCTGAGTGAGGGCTGAGATCGATCACGATGTAAGGGTATTTCTCGCACCTACTAACGACTTTCATGAGGTCCGGGAGCAGTTGGCGCTTACCGGGGTAAATCTGCCTCGAGAGGTGCGAGAGCTGCGTCTGGTCTCTCAAATTCTTCATGACCATGATGTAGTGAGCCTGCAGGGCAATGGTTCGAGCATATTTACCCGATCTGAAGAGGTTCTGGTAGATGGTGAGGCAGGACACATTGCTGTGGTGGGAGTGTATGGTGGCGATGTCGGCAACGCCTTTCGATTCCAGTGCCGTGGTCTGAGGTCGCCGAGTATCATGAGTCTCAGTGTCTGTAACGCCATCGCCCCCGGCCCACTCGAATGGATTCTGCCGTGGGGGTGCCTCTGTAGAAGACAATGTTGAAATTTCTCTCCATCGTCTGGCCACGAACGCGGGCTGGTACAATCGCGTAGCAGTACATGACGGCCGCCACGGGCAGTCGAAGAGGGCGCCGGGGCGCTTTCTGATGACGCCGATCAGTGAAGGAGGTTTTACCCGATCCGCTGACACCCGACAGCATCAGCAGGGCCGGGAGTGAAATTTTATGGGCTCGCCATGACCGCCCCTCGCCTGTCTCTCTCTTTCTTATGGCTTACGGGGTGCTGATCTGTACAAGACGAGACTTTTTTCATGCTGAGGACGGTGTCAATCTTGCTGATGACGATCATGGAGACGGCGCTGGGGAGGGGTTTGGCAAATTTCATCTCCAGACGCACATGACCCTCCCTGATGAGGGATGCCAGCCCGCTCTTCACGGCCACGGGGAAGCCAAACACCGCCAAGTTGCCCCACTTGTAGGCATGAGACCCATGTTGTACCCCGGCCCCTGCCTAACTGACCTGTCGTTTTATTCAGGTTGATGAAGGCTTCGACATATTGGTCCTGGTCAAAGTCAAAATTCCAGGGGTGGGAGGATGGGACGGGCACGCCGTCCATGGAGAGGTTTACGTAGTTGACGTCAAAGTGCTGAAAGTTGTAGGGGCTGAGACCGTAGTCACCGTTCACGGCGTCGCTAGACACCAGGACGCACGTGACCGTCTTGGGGACTCGGCCGTTGAACAGGTTGTCGACGCAGACTGTGAGGTCGCTCTTGCCGATGGTGTAGACCCTATAGTCGGACATCTCGGCGGGGTACAGGGCGCATGTTTCTCCAGCACGCCTCATGGGCTATGGCTAGCTCCGGGGCTACGGTAAAACCATTTCAACCTTTGGGGAGCAGTCGACGAATCTGATCGTGTACCCCTTAGCCTCCAAGTCCTTGGCCATCAGTCTGAACTGGTCTCAACTCTGCCAGAGATGTATGGCGAGACCCACAGAGCCGATCATGTAATGCTTGCACTTGAAAATGTCCGCCTTTGAGACGACCTTCTATCTCGCACACCTTACCCCCCATGGTGTGTTCGTTTCGCCAGGCGAGAGCTGCGTTGCCCAACAGCGCCGCTTTTTTGCACTTGTCTGTCGGGTCTTTGACATGCAGTCGTGGGTTGTCCATGTCGAGCTCTTTTGCGCCGAACATCATGGCATCGCACCAGCTCTTTTTCGCCTCCTCGCCTGGGTCACCACTTTTATGGAATCTTCTACAGTCTTATTGCTGTCGCTGCGACCCGATTTGAGCGTGTACACGGTCTTACCATCGACCCCTATGACATGCGGCGGTAGTGCTCACTCCACTGGTCTGGCGTGGGGCGGGCGCTAGTCGGTCGACACTACTCATCGTCCGAGAGAGGCGTAGAATGCCGCTGAATCCTTTGACGGTTGTTAGATTGTCCGCGTCGAGGGAGGATAACGTGACATGTATCGCGTTGAGGACCGGCTGGTTCACTTTGATGGGGTAGGGGTTGACGTATTCGACGTTCCAGCTCGCTCGAGGTTCGATGTCAACAATTCTCAAAAGTCCAGTGCACTGGCCGTTCAGGATGGTCGTGCCAATGCAGTCGGCGCTTATATGGATGCGGAGCATCTTGGACCCCTCGTGCTCCAGCGCTGACTCCATCAGAGCGGGTACCACGTCCTGTCGCCCAGGTTCACGAGCGTCAGGAGAGGTGCCATGGCCTCCAGAGGCCAGTCAGGGGTCGTCTCAGCGAATATATACATCTCACAGGTCCATGATTTGGTCGTAGGGGATCCAGGAGTTGAACTTTTTCAGGTAGTGGAGGCAGGACACAAACGCCTCCCTTGTTGCGCCCTCGACTCGGGTCTTTATGACCTTGTCCACTTTGAAGCGACCGTCAGGGGGTGGGGCTGCCGCGGTGAGCTCTCCTCATAGAAGGCACCCTTGATGGGGTCATCGTCCCAGTCCTTCAGTTTAAACACCGACTTGCCCCCCCCTCGCCTAAAGGGATTTGGCTACCTTGAACAGCTCCCCACTGAATTTCTGATCGTACTGGCGTCCCAAAAGTTCTCCTTAGGGCACCCACGTGGACGACGTCGCCGGGTTTGTATAGGGGCTTCCTGGAGCTTTTATGGGAGGATGGTTTCAGAAGTTTCCGCCATATGTCCTCCTGGTTCATGACGACCAGTCCCTTGTTCTCCGCCGTCACATCCTGCGGGGCGTAGCCCATCATCCTATGCGTGGTGGCGTTGTATGCGGTCACGATGTTGCTCAGGATGTCGACCCATCTGTGCTTCTGCGCGTTGAGGAAGGCCCTGTACATTGTATCGCCTTTATGAAGCGCTTCGGCGTAGGCGGCATGGATGTCTGATCGCCTTATGTAGTGATGAACGCTCAACGTCTTCAGGTACTTCTCAAACTCTCCTGCGGAATTCGCCCCCCCGTCCGGTGCGTGCTGTACCGGGGTCGGCGCCTCCTCCTCCTCGACGATTGAATTAAAGGTGGCGGTGACCTCTCTTGGGGTTTTTGTTTTAAGAGGGCGGGCAAAGCCGTAGCTTCCGAACGTGTCGACGACGACGAGTATAAATTTGTAACCGTCGTTGTCGCTGGACACCATGCTAAAAAGTCTACGAGATCTGCCTCCCAAAAGTAGTCGAGACCCGGGAGGGGACGTGGGGTCTGTTAAAGTGCTGTCTCAAGGGTTTGGTCATCGAGTACACCTCGTTCTTGGCCGCCCACTTTTTCACGGCCCCGCACCACGCCTCGTACCCGGCCGCCCTGGCCGCCTGTCTCCCATAGTTTATTTATCCCACCATACGCCGTGGGGGTTGGCAGTGTCATGATATATCTCGTCCAGGTAGGCCTCCATAGCACAGTGTACCGTGTCTCTCTCTCTCTTATGCCATAGACATCTCTATCAGCGTAGGGATGACGTCAGACGCTATATGGGAGAATTTTCGCACTCCAGTCACCACCACCTTGCCCGTCGCGAAGACGTTGAAGTGAGCACGACGGGTGCAGAGCATCAGAGCATTATGTAGCTCGGGCTCGTACGTGGACCCCGTCATGAGGGCGTGGGCGTCGTTTAGACTCAAGGTGTGTCCCACATTGGCCGCGAGCATCACCGTCAGGACTTGTGACACCGTGACTCTCAAATGCTTGTACCCGGCCTTTTGCACTAGGCAGGCATAGCGGCGAATGCGCCCGACAAGCCTCAAAGTGACTCGTGGCAGGCCCAGGCACACCGCGTAACCGTTGGCGAATAGTAGCATAGAACCCCCAACCCTCTTATTTTTTAAACGTAGGGCGCTGACCTGTCTTCGGGTTGTAAATGACATTATTTAATCTATTGGCCAGGGTTGACAGATTGAGGGGGTTGCAGGTCACTAGGACCAATTTTAACACCACGCTTCGTCACTCGATGATATTCTACCATACTCACGGGAGAGTGAGGGGCGTTCCACTGTGGGGGCACCATCATGACTCCCCCATCCATCAATCATCTGTCATACTTGACAGGCGGCCCTTGAGATTTTATGATTGACGGACTGTCGCGGGGCTGACGTCCCATCCATCAATCATCTGTCATACTTGACAGGCGGCCCTTGAGATTGACGGACTGTTGCGACAGTAGTCATTCGCTCTCTTGCCGTTGAGCAGAGGTGTTGTGATTTGTGGTGATGCATTGACGTGACAGTAGTTATCTGGTGAGGTGTTGTGGTTTGAGGTGTAACCTGACGCGACTCACACGCCATCTCAAGGTGTAGAGAGCTAGCGAGGAAGACCCTAACCCTCCCCATGAACCCACCACCTCGTCACTTCCCCGCATTGTACACCCCACGCCTTTGTCACAAACCCCCCACCCCCACCATCACCAACTCCCTGGTACCCCACCACCACCACACCCATCCAAACCTGTCAAAACGATGATGAGTGACCCACCACGGCGGCGGCCACCTGTCAATCACACGTCAATCACCCGTCCATCACCTGTCAAACTTGACAGGTACCACTTGAGATATGATTAATGACCACTCTTATCTTTTTAATTACTTTATTTAATCACCATTCCATACTACTAGCCACAAAGAAGGAATGTCTGAGGGAACTTAACAAAAGTGCTATCACGGACCACATGAACCAACACAATCACGATATAGACTGGTAAGGTGCAAGTGTAATAGACAGGGAGAGTGACTGGAAGACAAGGACAATCAAAGAGGCAGAGCATATCTGAACGTAGAGGCAGGTCATGAACCGTGACGAGGGGGGCCACCAACTCTCAGGAGTTTACGATCTGGTTCTTGGCAGGGATCAGGGACTGACCTCCTGTCATGCGCAGAAGTGTCATTCCGACGATGCCAACAGATAGTTAATTGAAACTGTCAATGTAAGTGAAAAAATGTGTTGTGATGTAAAAGAATCATGTATATAAGTAATATACGTAGATGACATGAACATCATTCTTCTCCAGCCCTTACCTAGACACGCCCTGAGACGCCCTATTTTTTTTTTTGCGCTCCCCGATTTCTCGACAAACCCTCACGCCAGAAGTCCGGCGTGAGGGGCGCGTACCCCGACATTCTGGTGGGGGACCAATACCATTGACCATCTCGAGGGTAGGGGGGTTAAAGGGTGAAGATCCTGCTGCCTCCTGCCCCGCGCCCCCCGGTGCCTCTGTGTATGAGCCCGCTAAGCTCATTTCTCTTTTCGCTCCTGCTGCCAGAAGATGAGCAGGATCCATGCGTATCGGCCCCGCTCTTGGGGGGGCATGTACCACCCCCCGGCAAAACTGCATATCCAACGGTACGTGATAGAGCGGGCCTACGAGCTATGGCCCTTTCCTCAACAGATGGTGCGTGTGGGGCCGCGAAAACCGACCCGGGTTTTGTTGGGGGATGCTTCGCCTTCCTCAAGCTGAAGCGGGAGGTGCGGGTATCCGCTAGAGGCCGCACCCCTGACCAGAAACGCAATTGCGCCTCGCCAGCGGGGGGGGGTCCAACTGCCCTCTCTGCATCGCCGTGAACCCGGGGGGCGCTTCCTAAAAATTTTTCCTCAACTCCCTCTGGGGGGTTTTATGGGTATGTGGGGCCATAAAACAGTCGATTTGCTGGGGGGGGGGTCCTTCGGGCGGGTTTTGGGCACGTGTCCAAAATCCGTCTGTTGAGCTGAAATACTTTACCATCCTCTCGGGGGCGGTCATGGTGAGTTGAAAAAACGGGTCTAGGAAAATCCTCAAAACAAATTTTAAAGGCGGTTCCCCCCCTCACTCGGGAGACAAAAAGTTATCCCGGCCCCGGATGCGGCTGTGGGGGCCGGGATATTGGGGAGGGCCGGTGGTTCAAATGCGGGGGTCAGAACCTTCTGAGCCCCAACTACCGGGGACCTTGGAGGCTCCGGGCCCGGAGACCAACTACATCTCCAGCTTTGTCTCCGGGTTTCCAAAATACGCCTACCGCACCACTGCGGGGGGCAAGTGGTCAAAGGGGAAAAGGGTTCACCCTTCACCATGCCCCCAGAGGGTCAATTGAAACCCTCCACTCCCTCGTGACGGGGGAAAACCGCGGAATGGATCCCTAGAAAGTTCCCCACCCCGCGATCCCCGGGGCCCCCTCCCCCCCTCAAAATCTACTCCCGGGGGGAGGTGGGCTACTTGGCCTGCGTCACAAAAACGGTGGGGGGCTATGGGTCCAGACTTTGGCACCTTCCCTGAAAAAAAAAACCCGGGGTTTTTCTTGCAAAAAACGTCCGTTATATGTATTTTTAAAAAATTTTGACACTTTAACAGGTTTTTTTAAAAGTATATATGTGTGCAACATTTTAACCCGGATATGTAAAAAGGGTGTGTATATATGGTAAATTTTAACCCCCTTTTTATGGGTTATGTTAGATATGTATATATATAATTTTAATGATATTAGAAATGAATTTTGTAATTTTAAATCAGCTTTAACCTTGGGATTT
>JAGTTF010005655.1:77848-95778 GCA_019095985.1 Streblospio benedicti
TCTCTCTCACCCCTATTTAATGGTTCACACTTTTCTCAGTAATACAGACAATCTTTTAAAACTTTACACTCTTTATGTATTATATATATACAGAACATCTTTCACACTTTTTATTCGTAATATATACACTTCATCTTTAAAAACTTCACGCATTCCAGTAATAGAACTTGAAGCTCCCATTGAATTCATAACTGATGTTTGTTGATTCTTTTTTCTTATTAAAAGTGTAGGGGGGCTGGCACAGAAGAACCTTAAAAAACCCTTCCGTTTTTTTTTTTTTTTTTTGCCAGCCCCCCAATAAAGACGTGTAGGGGGCTGGCACATGGAACAACATTAAAAACATTAGAGAGATTATACAATCTCTTTAACGGTATGTTAGACACGCTAGGCGACAGGCTCAGCAGACGTGATGAACTCCAGTTCACCATAATGTCCCCGAGCCTCGAGGTCCAATTTTCGTCCCCCTCCTCTGGTGGACCAAGCTGGCGGGCGGGGTACATTCTCGATCATATCGGCGTGTACTCAAGTAAGGCCGAGATACCTCTGGACGCCGGTTTCACGGTCCAAGTCGGAGTTTTCCGGAGAATCGAGCTCGGCTATGGTCAAGCGATCTGCTTTGTGGGGGTTTCGCCGAGAGGGAGCGAGACGTCAAGCTTAAAATGTTCTTGGAAATGAGTGAGCAGACAGTTCTGGGAATTCCCCTACTCAGAGCAGTCGTCCATTATCAAGTACTGTACAGTACAGTACTGTACATCACAAGTTTTCCACCCTGCACTATTATTTAAGCCCTGCGCTATTATTAATTTCTGCGGTCGTTTCCACCCTGTGCTATTATGTCGCCATGAGCTATTACTTGCCATGTGATAGTACTTAACTGGAGGGAAGGTTGGGCTCAGCACGATGGCCACGTTCACAGTCTGGTCCGGATTTGCGGCGTCTTTGAAAAGTGCGGGTCTGCCCCGCTGCCGCAAGGACGTACGCCCATACCCCCCGCGCACCAGTGTAAGGCTGAGTGCTCCAAATGCAGAGCTCCCGTGCCGACCCCTGCGATCGCCAGTCGCATGGGAAGCGACGTGGAGCCCTGCAACGGTCAACTCCCCCCCTGGGGTTCTCTTGTCACCTGCTCCGACTGTAATGGTGTCTTTTACAGTCAGGCATGCTTTAGGAATCACAAAAACCTAAGCGTGCCAGTAAGAAGCAGGATGACAATGACGACTCACTCTGTCAGCGCTATTGGAACTGTCCTCTAGAGTATGGCAGGTCATGTCAACGATATCACGTCGACCCGGCAAACCACGTGTGTTATGAATACTGGTGCAAAAAATGCCACACTCTAGAGAGTAGTTCAGTCGAGCACAAGTGCTACATGAGGGCCCTCCCCGCAGATACCCCAACCAAGAGGCCTACGAGATTTGGAGTATACGACTTTGAATCCACGGTGTCCAACGCCGACGTAATGCGCGGGGACTACGCTCTGGCCAGCGACCCCTCCTATGTCAACTGCGACCTGACACGCAAGTGCCCCGTGCATGGCGTTGCACCTCCTGTAAGTCGCCTTGGTGCGGTCGTTGGGCAGCGGGCGTGCACTCGGTCAACTTTGGCGTGCTTCATGGCGTTCTGCGATCGCTGCTACGACCTGGGCGACATGGAGACAACGCTCCGCCAAAAATACTGTCAGCACTGCGGCTCGCGGTGTCTCGGGTGCCTGGGATCCAAAACGCCAGTCGCCTGCAGCCGCAACCCCAAGTGCGGACTAAAGAGACACAACTTTGTCGGTCCCGAGGCCTTGGCACGGTTTAGCAAACACGTCATGTCCGCGAAGAAGCGAGGGGATGCGTCTGTACGCCCACAATGGCTCCCAGTACGATAGCTTGCTCCTGTTGGACGAGCTAAGAACGAGTCGGGGTATCACGCCCACCATCATATACAACAACGGAAACTCATGCAGTTCAGGGTGACCGAATATAACATGAGCGTCAGCGACTCGATGCTGTTTATACTGATAGCTCTGTCCAAGTTCGACACCACGTTTGGTCTCGGGCCTTGAGCCCTGAAGGGGTTCTTCCCCCACTTATTCACCACCAACGACAAGTTCGGGTACCACGACCCCGTACCCGTCTCGGCCTTCTTATCCCGTGACACCCTGAGTCCCGCCACAAGGCGAAGTTTCTCGCATGGCACGCCTAGAGATCGGCCGCAGGGGGGACTACGATTTTGACTCGGAAATCTTGAAGTACTGCGAGAATGATGTGACGATATTGGTGCTTGGGGGGTCATGGTGTTCAGGCATATGGTGAAGGAGGTTGCCGCTTTCTGCCCCTTTTCACCAAGTGCATGACCCTGTCATCGACGCCCATGCGGATATACAAGAAGCGCTTTCTTGCCAAGTACTACGAGGTGAAGGGCGTGGACGGTAACCCGTGACCATGTTTTTTTGACCAAGCGTGACGGGGCGGTCTACGGCCAAACGGGGGAGGTGGGTGCAGGGGAGTTGCAGTGGCCAGATTCCTGTCGTCTGACCTCGCCTACCAGCGAAAAAAGACGTCCATGGCTGTGCCCAATCACTCCAAGGTCTCGCTGCAATGGCTGGCGTACCAGGGATCTCTGCATCCAGACGCCAGCATCAGGTCAGTGGCAATCGCCGAGGGGAAGTATCAAGCCGGGCCCTACTACTTGGACCAGGGGCGCAAAATCGTCACGATAGTTTCACGTGAGTGTTTCTTCTTTTTTAACACCACCAGGGTTCATTTCACCCTTCAATAATGATTCCACCCGGCTTCACCATGTAAAATATACTCTCTCTCTCCCCAGGGTTGCCTCTTTCACGCCTGCTCCACGTGCTACGCCGGTCTCGGCGATCAGAAGCACCCCTCTGACAGAGCTCACAATGGCCGAGACGTGCAGTTGCACGCAGCTCAAGGAGCGCTGGATCGAAAGCACTACACGTTAGGGCCGGAACTTCTGGCGTACATCTCCGTGCGGGAATGCGACTGGAACAGGTGAGTAACGTTACTCTCTCTCTCTCTCTCTGTGACTGTCTACCACGTTTTTCTGCTCTCCAGACAGGTGACGTCCGACCCCGGGATCAAGGCTTTCGCCGAGGGGCTGGACCCGGACACGTTCATCTCCTGTCTCGGCGTGCCCGACGGTTTCTACTGGGGTCGTGTGGAGACGTTCTCCCTGTGCCAGGGTGAGGCTATACGGTAAGCATTTCCCCTACCGATTGACCTCTCTCTCTCTCCAGCAGCCCTTACTCTAGATGCGGCCTGAGACGCCCCTATTTTTCTTTTTGCAGCTACTACGATTTCACCAGCCTCTACCCTCAGGTCCAGAAGTCCGGCGTGCACGGGTGCGGACACCATGACATTCTGGTGGGCGACCAGATACGTGTTGACTGTCTCGAGGAGTAAGAGGGCATCATGAAGGTGAAGATCCTGCCGCCTCGCCGTCTCGACGTCCCCGTGCTGCCTCTGTGTAGGAGCTCCGGTAAGCTCATGTTCCCTCTTTGTCGCTCCTGCTCCGATAAGATGAGCGAGGATCCATGTGTATGCAACACTCGCACTCGCTCTTGGTGGGGTGCATTACCACACCGGCGAGCTGAAACTCACCATATCCAAAGGGCGTGATATAGCGGGCCTATGAGCTGCACAACTTTCCTCGCGGACAGGCGTTGCGTGTACGATGAGAACAATCTGACCGCGGGTTTGTTCAAGGGGTAATTAACGCCTTCCTCAAGCTGAAGCACACGAGTAGCGGGTATCCGTGAGAGGCTGTCATTTCCCCCCCTGACCAGAAGCGCCTACATTGACGCCTACTCTCAGCGCAAGGGGGTACAACTCGACCCTCTCCGCATCGCCGTGAACCTCGGGCGACGCTTCTTAGCAAAATTATTCCTCAACTCCCTCTGGGGTTTTATGGGTATGCTTGGCCGTAAAAACACAGTACGATTTGCTGGGGGGGGGGTTCTTCGGGCGGTTCTGCAAGAACGTGTCGCGGATCCGTCTGTCGAGCTGAAGTACTTTACCATCCTCTCGGGGACCCGGTCATGGTAGAGTAAGCTTAAAAAAAGACAGCTCTCGAGGAGGATCCCGTGGACAACAATTTATACGTGGCAGTGTACACGATCTCCTCGGGAGACAGAAGTTGTACCATGCCCTGGATGTGGCTGGGCGGGGTCTGGTATATTGCGACACGGACTCGGTCGTGTTCAAAAGAGCGTAGGGGTCAGAACCTTCTGAGCCTAGGCAACTACCTGGGGACCTCATCTCCGGAGACCAGGAGACTAACTACATCTCCAGCTTCGTCTCTGCAGGTGCCAAAAATTACGCCTACTGCACCACCGCAGGTGACAAAGTGGTCAAGGTGAAAGGGTTCACCCTTCACCACGCCAACGCTCAGAGGGTCAATTACGAGACTATCCACTCCCTCGTGACGGAAACCTGCGGGATGGATTCATAGAGATGGTTCACCCACATTCGATCCGTTGCTAATGCCGCCCCTCATAATCTACCCCGGACGAGGTGAAGCGCTACTCGGACTGCGCCACGAAGCGGGTGTTTGACTCAGAGAGCTATGGGTCCAGACTGTACGGCTGGTGACGGACTTTCCGTGAAAAAAATCCATGTGATATGGTCTTGCATAAAGACGTCCCTTATACGTATTTTTTAAGAATGTGTATATGTGTGACACTTTAACCCGGTAACATTTAAAATTAATGTATGCTACTATTGTGTGTGGAAGTCATTATTTTCCAGAATGGACCGGTAAGAGGTCTTTATTTTCAACTGACAGACATTTGGACACCTAAAACCCGTGGTGTGTAAACAAACATACAAACACGTGTATTACAGTATCTCACATGATACTGTTACAAATGTTTGTATGTTTGTTTACACACCATGTGGTTTGCAGGTGGCAGCAAGCTAGAATTGGATTAGTCCTGAAAACATAATCCATATCAAATGTACAATTTTATTGAAACAAATAACATATCTACAAATACAAACATATGTCATACAGAAGTCATAAGCAATATAAACCAACAATACTAATAATTCATGAAGGACTATATCCTAACTCACACTAACTTTATATGTACAAATTAAACCATTATAATAACATTTGTCACGAACACGTAGATGTGATGCCCAGCTTAGAATGACTGACTGCCAGACTGGTATCACCTAGACAAGAGACACATCAGTATCGAACACAGTATTGAACAATGTAAATATAGATCTATATGAACGTTTTTTTATCAGTAATCATTAATAATATCAATAAAATATCAAAATTATCAATAATTCATTGTATTGTTTCACGACCAAGTAGAGACAAGATGTCTAACGCACAACACAGCACTGGCGTAGGCTATTCCATTTTTAATGAAATAGTGACATAGCATGCGTTTCATCATGTTTAAAAAATATTAAATCAAATATAAACATATTTTTCAACATTTGTGAAAGAGAATGCACCCCTAGGGCACATACATTAAGTCTCTTAAAGTCCCGCAAGAGGTCATTTGGTGAATAAGGACTTCTTCAAATGGACCAAGCCCCGCAGGGTGAGGTCCATTCTTTAGAGGTCCTTATTTCACCAAATGACCTCTTGCAGGACTTTAACTGTTACATATATATGCACATATGTGCAACATTTTAACCAGTGCATCATGTAAAAGAATGTGTATATATGTGCGACATTTTAACCCCGGTTATTATGGTATCATGTGATAGAGTATGTATATATATGACATTTTAACCTGGATATTATGGTATCATGTAATAGAATTATGTATATATGTATATATGGGCAACATTTAACTTGTGTATTATTTAAAAGAATATGTATATATATATGACATTTTAACCCGTGTATTATTTAAAAAGAATATGTATATATGTCTGACATTTTAAAAAGAGTGTATATATACACGTGACATTTTAACATGGATATTATGGTATTATGTAATAGAATATGTATATATGTATATATATATGTGTGTGACATTTAAACCTGTGCATCATGATATTATTTAAAGTATATATGTATATATGTGTGTGTGTGTGTGACTACTAGAAAATGTGTGACATTTTTAACCTGGATATTATGATATCATGTAAAAAGAATGCGTATATATTTATTCGTATATTTGTATATATGTATCATTTACACACCATGAAAAATATAAACTGCATATTTGCAAAGATGTTGTTCTTGTCATCATTCTGGGGGTGGGGTTCGTAAAATACTAGTAATTTACTATACTTATATAGCGCCAAAACATACGGTTTTGTCCCTCCGCTCAGAAAACCGATTACCATTTCCCACATTTGCGTTCCTATAGAGATGGCTCAAAATTACTATAAATTAATAGTGAAAATGGCCCGCTTTGGGGTCCCGGAGTGTAAATTACGTTTTCGTTTTTGGCATGCAGGCAAAAGCGAAATGATTTTGTGCAGAGGGCTGGGGCAAAACCATTGAGGTTTCAGTGATAATATATAATAAATCTGTCACGTTTCATTTTCGCATCAACCCCAGAAAAAAGTGCGTTATTTTCGCCCATCCCCTGAAATGAAAGTCTAATGTGCATGCAACGAAACTTGCCTGAAATTACTATGAAATAATAGGCTTTTTGCGCCCGGTGTGTGCAGCGAAAAGTACCCCGTTTTAGATTTGGATGCGTTTCAAACGCTACAATTTGGCGATTTTGGGGGGTGGTGAATTTGCGCATTTTCGGCGATTATTCAAAATGGCGGACTGCTGCCCATATAGTTATTAGTAAACAAACACTACATAAGGCTGCATTTTTCTTATTTCTTTTATTGTTCCACACAAACATATACATAGGGCTAATGTTATGACAGCATTTATTGGTCACACGTATACACATAGAGAAAACTTTAGCAAACACGTGTACAAAGACAGCTAATTGACCACTACTTTAATCAGCACATATATATATACACAATGACAGCTAATCAACAACTACTTTAAGCATACACACACACACACACATACATACACACACACACACACACACACACACACACACACACACACACACACACACACACACACACACACACACACACACACACACACATATATATATATATATATATATATATATATATATGTATGTATTCCACTTATATTATCACTTCTAGTTCTTATAGTGCTCAACAAAATATATATTTTGGAGCAGTAATATAGTCTATTTTATTATTGAAGAAGACACATCACATATTACTTCTACAACAATTTTGTTTCATGCATACATTTGGTATGCAATCATCAGGACGTTATGCATTATGGATGGAGTACTATCCCATGCCAAGTACAAAGTACTGGGTAATGATACTTTTTTATTTCATGTCATATTCCCTGAGGATTGTGTGTGGTAAAACACATGAAAAACCGTGTAGGGAAATGAAATAATAATTGTCAATAAATAAATTAAATATAAAAGCTCCAATCATGTTGTCATTGTTGAGCACTATTTGAGTAGTAACTTTAAGGAAACAAAAAATGTGATGTATATATATATATATATATATATATATATATATATATATATATATATATATATATATATATATATATATATATATATATATATATATATATATATATATATATATATATACAACGACAGCTAATCAGCCACTGCTTTAATCAACACATATATACAATGGTAACTAATCAACCACTACTTTGATCCCACACACGTGCATATACAATGGCAACTAATGAGCACACACACATATTTACAATGGCTGTCACATTCGTAATGTTCGTATATACACTCCAGTCTTTAGAATTCCCCGCCGCTGTAGGTGATGCGTAGACTGTCACAAATGATGGCGTCTTGTTTGGGGATGATGTCCTCCTCCATCAGCTTGCGAGGGACCATGGTGAGCACGTAGGATCGCTCCATGGCTGCCTGGGTGAGTCGTACGGCAAAGTACTCTGGGGCCACCGATACGTTGCCTACAGCCTCGGCTGCCATGCTGTCGCAGCCCGTGACACAGGGATGGTCCAGCTGCCCCGGGCTGTAGTTGACACCTCCGTAGCAGAGACGTCGCATGTCTGTCCCCATCGCCTCCGTGATGATGTCGCGATGCGTCTCCACCGCCAGCCTGACCTCGTCGTCCTCATCTTCACTGTGCCCACACAGCGTCTTTGCAAATGCCTCCCAGTCGTGGATGCAGGTGACATCTCTTAGGGGAAGCCGCCGCTCAGGCGGCGTATGTGGGACGCACGGCCTGTCATTGAATACGTTGACGCTGGCCCACACCTCGTCTTTTCCGGTCTGCTCTAGGGCTCATTCCCTGGCCACGGCGTCCCTGAAGCACTCGCCCACCTCGTCTTGAATGGCCACGAGTTTCTTCCAGGCTCGGTCGCTCAATGTGATGGCATTGACTGGCTTGAAGGTGTTGCCCACAAGGCGGAAGCCCGTCCTCATTTTCGTCACAGCGGATGTCGGTTGAGTCATGATGGATCGCTCTGTTGTGACCGCTCTGAGCGCCCCTGCCTGTTATAAAGAGCACCTGTCACTCTGTGATGGATGGGCGCCTGTCATCCAGTGATGGGTGCCTGTCATCCGGTGATGGATGGCTGTCATTCGGTGACGGGTGGGCTGTCAAAGCGTTAACCAAGCAACCTCGGTCTGCTGGAAGGGTTCCCGGGTCTTCTTCTTCTTCTCCTGGGCCTTTACAGTTTTTATGTGGTGTCTTTGCCGTTTTCAGTAGGGTCATTACGGTTTTGGGCGAGGTCTTTGCGATTTTAGGTGTGGTCTTTGTCACTATTGGCAGGGTCTTTGCAGTTTTGGGCGAGGTCTTTGTCACTATTGGCAGGGGTGGCGTCTCCCTATCGACTTCCCCTGCGGTGGGTAGTATGTGGGTGTCGCGTGCTAGCTCCGACACGTAGCGTTCGGCGGGGTCGCCAACGTCCTTCTCACCCAGCAGGTGTCGAACGGGGTTGACCACGTTACTCCCCGGAATCGGGATGCCCGTGTAGCGGTTGACAATCTCGCCTCGCTCGTTCCATTCCATGACCGGCTGGAGGAGGTGCATCAGCTTTGTACCACGCTCTCTAAGACTCGAGGGTAGGGCATCAATGACCCCACTCATCGTGGTTAGCGTGGCGCGGGGTCTGAGTGGTCTGTGGTGCGGTCTCCGTCAGCTGTCTGTACATATCCTCGGGGACCATCAAAAGCCGTCCAGATGCTTCAGAGCCATCATGTTATCGAGGTCTCGCCGCTTTGCACAGGGCTTCGGCCACTGGACGCGTCAGCAGCTCTCTACGCACGGCGGCGGCGTGGTTTTGGTGGCTAGATGCCTCAGACGTGTGACTTTTCTGCGTAAAATGGTTGGGCACCGGGAGGCGTTTGGGTAGAATGTTCAGAGCTATCTCGCACAGAGCCATGATCTCGCCTTTATGAGCGTGCTTAAAGATGTTGTTGCGCTGTCTCTGTCCTCGCTGACCTCGGTCCCTCGGCGTGTCTTTGAGAAACATTCTAAGAAAGTGGGCGTGGGTAGTTAGCATTATCTTCGTTCTCCCCAACCCTTTTCCATCCCCGCCTCCCTGGTCTTATGCTCTCAGAGCGTAGACGTGGGGTCAGCTTCGCCCGGGAAGATGTTGGTTCTCAGCCTGTACTCGGTGTCTGAGTGAGGGCGGAGATCGATCACGATATACAGGTATTTCTCGCGCCTGCTTACGACTTTCATGAGGTCGGGGGAGCAGGCAGGCGGGATAAATTTGTCTCGAGAGATGCAAGAGCTGCGTCTGGTCTCTCAAATTCTTCATGACCACAATGTAGTGAGCCTGCAGGGCGATGGTTCGAGCGTATTTACCCGATCCAAAGAGGTTCTGGTAGATGGTGATGCAGGACACATTGCTGTGGTGGGAGTGTATGGTGGCGATGTCAGCGGCGTCTTTTGATTCAGAGCCGTGGTCTGGAGGTCGTCAGTATCACGAGCCTGTGCGCCCGTTGTCCCCGGCCAACTCTTAAGCGGACTCTGCCGTGGGGGTGCCTCTGTAGAAGATGATGTTGGGAATTTCTCTCTCCATCATCACAAACGTGGGTTGATACGCCGTGTAGCAGTACATGATGGCCGCTACGGGGCAGTCGAAGAGGGCGTCGGCGTTTCTGATGACGCGATCCGTGAAGGAGGTTTTACCCGATCCGCTGGCGTCCGACAACATCAGCAGGGCCGGGGGTGGAATTTTATGGGGACGCTCATGATCGCTCGTCTGTCTCTCTCTCTCTCTCTTTATCTCTTATGGCTTACGGGGTGCTGATCTGTACGAGACGAGACTTTTTCACGCTGAGGACGGTGTCAAACTTGCCAAAGACGATCATAGAGACGGCGTTGAGGAGGGTTTGGCAAATTTCATCTCCAGACACACGTGACCCTCCCTGACGAGGACACCAACCCGCTCTTCGCGGCCATGGGAAGCCAAACACTGTGTTGCCCCCGCTTGCAGGCGGAGTCGCATGTTGGACCCAGCGTCCCTGTCGAACTGACCCGTTTTTATATACAGGTTGCGAAGGCTTCGGACGTATTGGTCCTGGTCAAAGTCCAGATTCCAGGGGTGGGAGGACCTTCAGGGGAGCAGTGGGCGAATCTGATTGTGTACCCCTTACCCTCCAAGTCCTCGGCCATCAGTCTGAACTGGTCTCGACTCTGCCAGAGGCGTATGGCGAGACCCACAGAGCCGATCATGTAACGCTTGCACTTGAAAATGTCGCATTGAGGCGACCTATCTCACACACCTTACCCCCATGGTGTGTTCGTTGCGCCAGGCGAGGCGGCGTTGCCCGTCAGCCTCGCCTTTTTCGGCTCATCTGTCGGGTCTTTGACGTACAGTTGCGGGTTGTCCATGTTGCACTCTTCTTGCGCCAAACATCATAGCCTTGCACCAGCTCATTTCACCTCCTCACCGTACCCTGTCAGGTGTCTATGTATGATTTGTAGCTGTAAAATCGTGCGGGAACTTGTTGCAGTCGACGCCGTTGAGGCGCACCTCGAGGTTGTTGAATAAGCGAGGCTATGGGGTGGTTGGTCAGCGTCACTTTTCCGCCTCACTCACAGGGTAGCTGGACGGCTACAGACACCGAGTCAGGCGGATGTACTTGGGACTGGGTGGGATGTAAAGTCCATGCATGAGTTGTGGGTGGTGAGCTGCGGCGTTGGTCACCGCTTTTATGGAATCTTCTCCGGTCTTCTTGCTGTCGCCGTGACCCGATTTGCGCGTGTGCGCGGTCTTACCGACCATCGACCCCTCCGACATGCGATGGTAGTGCTCGCTCCACTGGTCTGGCGTGGGGCGGCGCGAAGCTGGGCGACACTACTCATCGTCAAATAGACATAGAACGCAGTGGAATTCTTTGACGGTTGATAGATCACCCACATCGGGGAGGATAGCGTGGCGTGTATTGTGTTGAGGACCGTCTGGTTCACTTTGATGGGTGTAGGGGTTGGCGTATTCGGCGTTCCCGCTTGCTTGAGGTTCGATGTCAACGATTCAAAAAGTCCAGTGCACTGACCCTTCAGGATGGTCGTGCCAACGCAGTCGGCGCTTATATGGATACAGAGCATCTTGGGCCCCTCGTGCTGAAGCGCTGACTCCATCAGAGCGAGGTACCATGCCCTGTTGCGCATCGGGAGAGGTACCGTGGCGTAGCCCGTCATCCTATGCGTCATGGTGTTGTATGCGGTCACGATGTTGCTCAGGATGTTGACCCATCTGTGTTTCTGTGCGATGAGGAAGGCCCTGTACATCCGCATACGTATCGTCTTTATGAAGCATTCGGCGTAGGCTGTGTGGATGTCTAATCGCGCTATGTAGTGGTGAACGCTCAACGTCTTCAGGTACTTCTCAAACTCTCTGCGGAATTCGCTCCCCGCGTTGGTGCGTAGACTGAACCGGGGTCAGCTCCTCCTCCTCAACGATCGATTTAAAGGCAGTGGAGACCTCTCTCGGGGTTTTTGTTTTGAGAGGGTGGGGAAAAGCCGTAGCGTCGAGCGTGTCGACGGCGACAAGTATAAATTTGTAACCGTCGTTGTCGCTGGACACTGTGCTAAAGTCCACGAGGTCTGCCTCCCAAAAGTAGTCGAGACGCGGGGAGGGACGTGGGGTCTGTTAAAGTGCCATCTCACGGGTTTGGTCATCGAGTACACCTCATTCTTGGCCGCCCACTTTTTCACTCTCCCGTGCGATGCCTCGTGCCCGGCCATCCTGGCCGCGTCCGTGGTTTATTCATCCCACCGTACGCTGTGGGGTTGGCGTTGTCGTAATATATCTCGTCCAGGTAGGCCTCCATAGCACAGCGTGCCGTGCCTTGCCTCTCTCTCTCTTATGCGATAGACATCTCTATCAGCATAGGGATGATGTCAGACGCTATATGGGAGAATTTTCGCACCCCAGTCACCACCACCTTGCCCATCTCAAAGACGTTGAAGTGAGCCCGACGGGTGCGGAGCATCAGAGCATTATGTAGCTCGGGCTCGTACGTGGACCTCGTCATGAGGGCGTGGGCGTTGTTCAGGCTCAAGGTGTGTCCCACATTGGCCGCATGGCGTCACCGTCAGGACTTGCGACACCGTGACTCTCAAATCCTCGTACCCGGCCTTTTGCACTAGGTGGGCGTGGCGGCGAATGCTCGGCGAGCCTCAAAGTGACTTGTGGCAGACCCATGGCACACCAGCGTAGGCGTTGGCAAATAGTAACATTGAACCCCCAATCTTCTTTTTTTTTAAACGTAGGGTGCTGAACTGTCTGGGGTTGTAAATGACGTTATTTAACCTATTGGCCAGGGTTGACAGATCGAGGGGTTGCGGGTCACTAGGACCGATTTTAACACCATGTTCATCACTCGATATTCTACCATTCTCGCGGGAGAGTGGGGGGCGTTCCAGTGGGGCGCACCGTTATGACTTCCCCATCCATCAATCATCTATCACACTTGACAGGTGGCACTTCAGATCTGATTAATGCCCATCACTTTTCTGAGCGTGAGCCGCACCAAACTTGATGGATGGGGCTTATCTTGACAGGTGGTCCTTGAGATTTTATGACTGTCGTTGGCTGACGTGAGCAGACAGTAGTCATTCGCTCTCTCGCCATTGAGCAGAGAGGTGTAGTGATTTGAGGTAATGCGCTGACGCAAGCGGACAGTAGTCACCCGCCATCGAGAAGGAAAGGTGTAGAGAGCTAGTGAGGAATGAGACTATAAACCTCCCTCCCCCATGACCCCACCTCGTCACTCGAGACCCGCGTTGTACACCCCACGGTCTTGTCACACCGCCCCCACCCCCCACCATCACCAACTCCTGGTACCCCCACCACCACTACCACCCCCATCCCAACCTGTCAAACGATGATGGGTGACCACCACGGCGGCAGCGGCGGCGGCCTGTCAATCACCCGTCAATCAACCGTCAAACTTAACAGGTACCACTTGAGTTATTGATTTCTCTTATCTTTTAATGAGTTTTACCTTATGAAGCTCCCCTACTACTTATATATTTATATAATTATCTGCAGACAGTACCGTTTCGTCCTATTTGAACTCATCAGTGCAGCTCCGAAAAACGAGGTTGGGAATGGTAGCAATGAAGAGTATATAAGCTCTTAAAGCGATTTTAAACCAGACCCGTGCATACTTGCCAGAGTGCTCAAACTGTAGAGCAGTGAGCGAAGCAGCACCTCGAGAGTGCTCAACCAAACACGAAGTAAGGGAGCGTAGTATAATTATCTGCAGATGGTACCGTTTCGTCCTATTAGGACTCATCAGTGCAGCTCAGAAAAAACGAGGTTGGGAATGGTAGCAACGAAGAGCATATGTATATATACACATAAGGAACAATGTCTCAAAATTTTTACATAACCCTTCCTTCTAATGTCAAATCTCCTTCATATCATATCAATATTCCTTCACATTTTATAACAGATCTGGCTGTACCTCTTCATTTATCAAATAATACATACGAAGTTGCATTAGTTGAAGTTTCCTTTCCTCTTATATACAATAATGTATATTCTGAATTTAATACATTTTGCATTAATTATAAATATGAAGGTCATGACAGAAGAGAAACGTTTCACATACCCGAACGCTATTATGAAGGAGCTGATGAAATTGTTCAAGAAATTACAATTTATTGCCAGATCTGTTTAAAAGACATTTATTTCAAAATAAGTTGAAAAAAGTAAGAATAGTAACTATAAAATTATATGATTATAAAGCGATAAAATTTCACCCTGTACTGTCATGTGTGGTTTTGACATAAGAGTAGGACACTAGTTTGATCCGTTTATTGACTGCCCTCTACACGTTTGCAAGCGTTTATATACCAGAGCTCGTCCTGGTCTCTAGACTGATCAGATCTGGCATCAGGTCTGGCATAGACTAAGAGGCTTGGCGCCTGTAGCTTTATACAATGAGTAAAAGTGTTCTATGACATTCCTCTTCAGCTAGGATAATCAAGATTATGTGTTGAAACATTGATCTTGATTATTATTAATAAAACACTATGCCAATCTGTTCTCGATACCATACTTGCTTGTCGAGTACATATTATATTACATATTTCTATAAGATGACACAATTGTAAACATGAAGATGGTAAATCAGTATGAAGCATATTTGTAATTACACTAAGATATTGTACATTTGAAAATTACAGAAATAATTTTACAACATATGTCATCTTGTGGACGTTATGTGAATTGTACAGTTATATTTCGTTATGTTCGACTTCAGGACAGTTCGAAATTGTTGAGTTTAACCAGATGTGATTGCATTATTACATTTGGTTTCACATGAACCGAAAAAGATTGTTTTTCTCTAACACAGGCATAAGCAATTAAGATTTAATGCATAGATATTATAATAAAATGACATTGACAAATAGAAGCATGCTAATCAGTGGTGTATACATCAATAATTTACAACATTAATAAGAAGTACATTGTTTGCAGTGCAAACTACTGACATTACAACAATAGTTGAAATAGACTAACATATATAAAAATTGATAAAAAAATACTATGATACAGCTAACATTAAAACACTCACATACAGAAAAATTGAAATACTCAAAATGTCAATCAATCTATAAAGTCTATTTTAATCCTTGGTTACAGTCACTTATTTTAGGCGCGCCACTCGAGTAGAAACATTTACTGTGAGTGGTCCATTTTCCGAGGGCTGTGAGCCAATCATGTAGGATTTGGGTGGAGTCTAGTGTGGTCAGTTTTCTTTATAAGCAGCGTATCCATTATGTTAGCTACCAAATCTTGGATTTTTGAAAATGGCAACCAATGCGGTTCTTGATGGTGTTTCAACCATGTTTTGAGACGCAGTTTTTTTCGTGGTCAGAGATATGAGTTTGGAGGCAGTGTTTGGGTGCAATGTTTGCCTGGGTGGAGTCCCCTGTTCAGGATGGGGATGATGAAATTGAGGATGGAAGCCTGCCAAATGCTGATGGTAGTGTTGAGGGCAAGGATTTGATTGTCATTTCCAACGATGAAGATGAAATCAAGTCGACTGGAGGCGGTAGAAGCACCAGCGGCAGCAGCAGCAGCAGCAGTAGCAGTAGCAGTGGCAGCAGCATCGACAGCAGCAGCAGTAGCAGCAGTAGCAGTGGACCTGACAATGGGCCCCGCTTTTTTTGTTATGAATTGGTGAGTGTTTGAAAGCAATTTATATCTATCAGGGCTAATGTGAAAAAAGTAGTGGGTAAAACACAATCATTGTGCATTGTGTGTCATTTAGCTTGATTCTACGTTATTTGCAAGTGTTCCACTGTATTGCCCGTGGACTTATTAATTAGTGCGTCAGATTTCGCGTGGCTGAGCATTCACGCAAAGGAATTGTAATTGAATTAAGTGGGGCTGGAAATTTGCTGGTAGCGGTAAGATAGATAGATTGGAGATTTTGATCACTAAATGAATCTTAATTCATTAGCCGTCCCGATGATGAAGAGTTGGCGGCTCAGGAGCCTTTGGCCAGACGGGTGGAAAGCGATGGTGTCAATAGCCCTCTGTTGCCTGCACCTGAGCCATTGTCCCCTGTGCCAGATTTTGCTGAGTTTCATCTCGATCTCGACTACAGCCCCAATGATCTTTGGGGGTGCCATTTCTGCTTATCGGCGCATGTTATGGGCACCTGACATTTGCCAGCTGTGATTCAGCCGCACCCTGTTGGACGCTCGCTCACAACAAGTTCGAGAGCTAGTAAGTTTAATTACATTTTTCTTATTGTAGTGGGAGTCATAGGGGTTTTTATTTTTTTTGTTACCTACTGATGGTGTACTCTAGGCCTAGTTGTGAGGGGTAGTACTAATTATCCGAATGGATGTTGTTAAAGGGCCTGGATATGTGGGTATATTACATTGAATGGATGTTGTTGAAGAGCCTGGATATGTTGGTATATTACATTGGATTTATTATTTATTATTTTTCTTCTTTTCAGGTGAAGTTCCCCAGCTGGACCTGTGCCGATGTGCCTTTGTCCACCCGGCTGGGATGACCAGGGTGGACCGCACACCCAAGAGTAGTTCGACCGGAACCATAGGCCATGTCGGGTTGAGCGGTGCACGTGTCGCTGTTGGTTCTGTCGCGGCGATTGGCAGAGAGGACCTCGGCAGTGATTAAAAATGAAATGTAAAATGAATAAAAAAAATATTGAATGAGAGTTGTATTTTTGTTGTCTTTATTTTTTTCTTTTCTGATGGGGGTGGGTAGGGGCCCTTTAATTAATTGTTTATCTCTTGAAGTGATGGAATTTCCGCTCATCGTTGGGTAAATATAGCAGAGTACAAAAAGTGATTAATTGTGATGTGTTAATTGCAGGAAGTCTTAGCCTTGATACGATTGAAATGGGTACATTTATTGGCAAACTAATTGTTTGTTCTTGGTCCTTATATGCAAGGTTAAATCATCTATCCAATTTAATTGAAGTGTTGGCCACATTGTCGTGTATGTCACGATGAAGCTTTGTAATTGGGGAACTTCTGTGTACCTTATTTGTAAATCAAGTGGGATATCTGTTAAATAAATCAGGCACGTGTGTCTAGCATCGAATATTTTAATGAAAAGCTGAGCATTTTTCCCCTTCGGAGTTGGAGATTTTAATGATGAGTATGCTATCAAAATTAATCTTATGACAGCTGTGATTAGGCAGATAAATCCGATTATTGTGATAGCCGTAAACATGTCGGTCGGAGTTTCTGCCAGTGGGTTGTCTGTTATATTGCGCTGAGTGTTTACTATTACATAGCCATGGGCAGGTGCTGTACTTGAAGCGGCTAAACCCATGATTGCTCCGGTGTTGAATCTCAATATAATGAATATTATAGCCAGTGTTAATGCTGTGTTCCATACAAACATTATTACCGTGTGAGTTCTATATCAGAGATTAGTTTCAAATTGGGGTACGAAATTGGAGTAATATATTTCGTCTTTTAATTTCAAGTTTGGTGATCCTTTCATTAAAGGGTTGTAACTGTAATCAAGATCTGTGGTCATTAGTTGATCTTTTAAAGAGTCATATAATCTCGGTTCAGATTTTACTATAGACTTGGCGTTTGTAATATTTACTATACTCGTGTTAGGCCGTGTAGGTAATCCGTCCAGGACTGGTCTGGTCGGGGTTGTGCAAATTTAGGAAAGGATTTGATCCTATCCGCCCAAAACTCCACACTCCCCACGTGTGACCCTACCTGGACGGCAGTTTGATAACGTTTCCTTGGCACCCTCGGACCATCATCCTCTGAGTTTGATGAATCAGAGGACTCTGGTTGGGCAGATCGCTTGACTCGTTCCTCGTGGTCTCGTGCGGCACCCACGTAGGGCGCCGGAGATAGTGGGAACTACGTCTATCCATAGAGTCGGACCCGTGGATGGAACCACAGGTC
>JAGTTF010005655.1:95878-115896 GCA_019095985.1 Streblospio benedicti
ACAACCCCAGACAGTTCCAGCGCCCTCGTTTAAAAAATAAGAGATTCGGGGTTCTATGCTACTATTAAGCCACGGTTATGCGGTACCACCACGGGCCTGCCACAAGTCACTTTGAGGGGTCCAAGAGCGCTCCATATCCATATAAGCGCCGACTGCATTGCCACGACCATCCTGAACGGCCAGTGCACTGGACTTTTGAGAATCGTTGACATCGGGGCCTCGAGCAAGCGGGAATTTCAAATACGTCAACCCCCTACCCCCCCATCAAAGTGAACCAGCCGGGGTCCTCAACGTGATACGTGTCACCCTATCCTCCCCTGAGCGTGGATGATCTAACAACCGTCAAAGGATTCTGCTGCATTCGTGCCCGCCCCACGTCAGACCAGTGGAGCGAGCACTACTGCTGCATGTCAGAGGGGTCGATGGTCGGTAAGACCGTGTACATGCTCAAATCGGGTTGCAGCGACAGCAAGAAGACCGGGAGAAGATTCCATAAAACCGGTGACAGGCAGCCACAGTGCTTGAGCAAACAAAAAACGAGTTCGCTGAGCAGAAAGCCCGCAATAAGGAGCCGAAGGCGATCAATTAAGACAAGCCATATAGGCACCAAGCGAAGATGATATATTCGCATGGCCATGATGAACAACGTACCAATCGCTAGCGCTCACGCCGGCGTCTCGCCCTCTTCGCCCCACCGGCTGCGAACGCAGGCGTGGAGCATGTGGAGGAGGTGGTGTACAAACCGACATCGCAGCTCACCACCCACAACTCGTGCATGGACTTTTTACATCCCACCCAGTCCCAAGTACATCCGCCTGACTAGGTGTCCATAGCCGTCCAGCCACAGATCGTGACCCGCGATGGCACCCTTGTGGGTGGGGGGGAAAACGTGGCGCTGACCAACCACCCCATAGCCTCGCTGTTCAACAACCTCGAGGTGCGTCTCAACAGCGTCGACTGCAACAAGTTCCCGGCAGTTTTACAGCTACAAATCGTACCTAGACACTGACAGGGTATGCGAGGAGGCGAAAAAGAGCTGGTGTGAGGCCATGATGTTCACGCAGAGAAGAAGGCGACATGGACAACCCATGACTGTGCGTCAAAGACCCAACAGGCGCAAAAAGCGAGGTTGTTGGGCAACGCCGCTTCCTCGCCTGGTGCAGCGAACACACCATGGGGGGTAAGGTGTGCGAGATACAAGGTCGTCTCAACAGCGGACATTTTCAAGTGCAAGCGTTACATGATCGGCTCTGTGGGTCTCGCCATACGTCTCTGGCAGAGTCGAGACCAGTTCAGACTGATGGCCGAGGACTTGGAGGGTAAGGGGTACACGATCAGATTTGTCGACTGCTCCCTGAAGGTCGAAATGGTTACCGTGGCGGAGCTAGCCAAAGCCCACGTGGTGATGCTGGAGATACATGACGCCCTGTACCCCTTCGAGATGTCTGACTACAGGGTCTACACCATCGGCAGAGCGACCTCACAGTCTGCGTCGACAACCTGTTCAACCGCCCGTGTCCCCCAAGGCGGTCACGTGCCTCCTGGTGTCTAAGCGAAGCCATTAAGGGTGACTACGGTCTCAGCCCCTACAACTTTCAGCACTTTGACGTCAACTACGTGTACCTCTCCGTGGACGGTGTGCCAGTCCCCTCTTCCCACCCCTGGAATCTGGACTTTGACTAGGACCAATACGTCGAAGCCTTCGTCAACCTGTATAAACGACGGGTCAGTTCGGCGGGGACAAGGGTCCAACATGGGTCTCCACGCCTACAAAGCGGGGGCAACACGGTGTTTGGCTTCCCCGTGGGGCGAGAAAGAGCGGGCTGGCGTCCCTCATCAGGGAGGGTCACGTGCGTCTGGAGATGAAATTTGCCAAACCCCCTCCCCAACGCCATCTCCATGATCCCCCCTCAGCGTGAAAAAGTCTCGTCTCATACAGATCAGCACCCCGTAAGCCATAAGAAAGAGAGAGACAGGCGAGAGTGGTCATGAGCATCCCCATAAAATTTCACTCCCCGGCCCTGCTGCTGCTGTCAGGTACCAGCGGATCAGGTAAAACCTCCTTCACTGATCGCGTCATCAGAAACGCCGACACACCCTCTTTGACTGCCCCGTGGCGGCCGTCATGCTACTGCGTACGGCGTACCGTTTGCGACGATGGAGAGAAATTTCCAACATTGTCTTTTACAGAGGCACCCCCACGGCAGAGTCCGTTCGAGAGTGGGCGAGAGGATGGCGGCGCACAGGCTCATGATACTTGGCGACCTCAGACCACGGCTCTGGAATCGAAAAGACGTCGCCCGACATCGCCACCATACACTCCCACCACAGCAATGTGTCCTGCATCATCATCTACCAGAATCTCTTCGGATCGGGTAAATACGCTCGAACCATCACCCTGCAGGCTCACTACATCGTGGTCATGAAGAATTTGAGAGACCAGACGCAGCTCTTGCACCTCTCGAGGCAGATATAACCCGGGAAGCCTCAACTGCTCCCGGACGTCATGAAAAGTCGTTAGCAGGCGCGAGAAATACCTGTACACCGTGATCGATCTCAGCCCTCACTCAGACACCAAGTACAGGGTGAGAACCAACATCTTCAGTGAGCTGACCCCGTCTACACTCTGAGAGCATAAGAACGCGTGGTGGAAAAAGGGTTAGGGAGAACAAAGATGGCGCTAATTACCCACACCTGCTTTCTTAGAATGTTTCTCAAAGACACGCCGAGGACCGGCGTCAGCTAGGACAGAAGACAGCGCGACAACCTCCTGAAGCACGCTCATAAAGGCGAGATCATGGCTCTGTGCGAGATAGCTCTGAACATTCTAGCTAAATGTCTCCCAGTGCCCAACCATTTAAAGACCTATTTACGCAGAAAAATCACACGTCTGAGACGTCTAGCCGCAAAATCACGGCGATCGCCCGGCGTAGAAAACTGCTGCGCGTCCACTGGCAAAGCCCCTGTTTGAAGCAAGCGAGACCTCGTATAATGTGATGGCTCTGAAGCGTCTGGATGGCTTCATGATGGTCCAAGAGGAGATGTACAGACAGCTGACGGAGACCACACCACAGCCCCCTCAGACCCTGCGCGGCCGCTAACCACGGCAGTGGGGTCAATGATGCCCTACCCTCGAGTCTTAGAAGCATGGTACAAAGCTGATGCACCTCCTCCAGACGGTCATGGAATGGAATGAGCAAGGAGGAGATTGTCAACCGCTATCTGGGCACCCGATTCTGGGGAGTAACGTGGTCAACGCCGTTCGACACCTGCTGGGTGAGAAGGACGTTGGCGCCCCCCGAGCGCTACATGTTGGAGCTAGTGCGCGACACCCACATACTACCCACAGCAGGGGAAGTCAATAGGGAGGCCGCCCCCACCAATAGTGACAAAGACCTTGCCCAAAAAAGACCCGCCCAAAACAGCAAAGACCCTGCCAATAGTGACAAAGACCTCGCCCAAAACCGTAAAGACCTTGCCCAAAACCCCAAAGACCCTGCCAATAGTGACAAAGACCTCGCCCAAAACTGTAAAGACCTCGCCCAAAAAACCGTAAAGACACCACCTAAAACTGTAAAGGCCCAGGAGAAAAAAGAAAGAACCCGGAACCCTTCCAGCAGACGAGGTTGCCGTTAACGCTTTGACAGCCCACCGTCACCGAATGACAGCCCACCCATCACCGGATGACAGCCCGCCCATCACTGGATGACAGCCCACCCATCACCAGATGACAGGTGCCCATCCATCACCGGATGACAAGCACCCATCACCGGAAGACAGGCGCCCATCCATCACCGGATGACAGGCGTCCATCCATCTGGGGTGACAGGTGCTCTATATAACAGGCAGGGGGCACTCAGAGTGTGGTCACAACAGAGCAATCCATCATGACTCAACCGACATCCGCTGTGATGAAAGTAAGGGCGGAGAGGCTTGTGGGCAACACCTCCAAGCCAGTCAATGCCATCACATTGGCGACCGAGCCTGGAAGAAACTTATGGCCATTCGATATGAGGTGGGCAAGTGCTTCAGGGACGTCGTAGCCAGGAATGGACCCTGGAGCAGGCCGGGAAAGGCGAGGTGCGAGCCTGCGTCAACGTATTCAATGACAGGAAATGCGTCCACGTGCGCACCTGGAAGCGGCGTCTTCCCACGAGAGATGGCACCTGCATCCCGCGACTGGGAGGGTTTTGCAAAAACGTCTTGCGGGCGGCGGCGGCGTCGATAAGCGGTATCGGCGTTGGCAAGGTCGAGGACGAGGATGTCAGGCTGGGGCTGGAGTACCCCCGCGACATCCTCATGGAGGCGGCAGGGACAGAGATGTGGCACGTCTGCTGCGGATGTGTCAACGACAGCCGGGGCAGCTGGACCATCCTGTGTCATGGGCTGCGACAGCATGCCGCCAAGGCCGTAGGCAATGTATCAGTGGCCCCAGATACTTTGCCATGCGACTTGCCCAGGCGGCCATGGAGCGATCCTTGATCACCAGGGTCCCTCGCCAAGCTGATGGAGGACATACCGACATTACGCAGTCGAACCACTGTCGGGCTGAATGCTGCAACAAAGTGCTCTCATCACCCATTGGAGACTGTACAAAATACATAGTACCTTCTTTAGTACTAAAACGGGGGTAACCTATGTCATTGAATCACATCTGACAAATCATCTTTGTTAAAAAAATCACACCCTTGTGTTTCTGATGAATTAGGCAATTTAGTTTCAGTAACCAATGTTTTTATGTTTATACATTGATCTGATACAAAACAATCGGGCATCAGGTGTGATTCGCTTGCTTCCACTGGTGGGTACTTGACTAAATATTGGTACTAGTAAATACCCCTGATAAATGGCGTCGACACGACACAGGGCATGAATTGTCTAAAATGATGGTTGCATTATGTAAAATCATTGGTGACTTCGACAGCGAGTGTTCAGATGATAAAAATACTCTACAGTTGGCGTGTAAAAGCGTGTTTTGTTTTCAATTTCAATATATCAAAAGACAAATTTAAAAAAGATTACCACTGATCATAGTCATATCAACAAATAGCGAGAAATTTGTAAATTATTATAACTTTTTCCCACCAACTAAGTACATGGGATGCGTGTATATAGGATTTGTTGACAGTTGAAAATAAAAGGTGTTGTCCTAATAGAGGTTCTTCTTAACCAATGTTTGTGTAATTGAGAGGTTCTACAGTTTTTCAGTTATTCAACAGAGACGCAGCAGGCCCATGCTTGCAAAAAGCAGTGACAAAATCGCACAATGAGCAAGTGACGACACAAGCTCGTTATTGATTAATAGGTATTGAACTACTATCGTCACTAGTCGTAAACACCACTCGCTAGAAAGCTTACAATCTAAGCTACATTTTGGTATAAAGCAGAATGTCGTAGTGCAAATATTGACGAAGCTGTGGAGAAAGAGGCGGACGAGGACCACTGAAAACGTGGTCAAAAATCGTACAAAGTGGCGACACAAGCGTTGACCTTAATAGGTATTGAACTGCTATCGACACTAGTCGTAAAGCACCACCACTCGATGGAAAGCTTACAGTCTAAGCTACATTTTGGTATAAGCAGAATGTTGTAGTGCAAATATTGACGAAGCAGTGGAGAAAAGGGGCGGACGAGGACCACTGAAAACGTGGTCAAAATCGACAACGCGTAGTTCCAAATTTTACCGCCGAGGTCAGCATTGGGTGGCGCTATTGCCGTAGTGAGGAAAAATAGCGCTATTGCCATATTTTGACTAATATATCCCAACCTTGAAACCCATTTTTTTAACATACGTCGTACACACACTTAACCACTTTTTTGTTGGAAATTTGTCCGTTTGACCATATTTTCCGCAAACCTAGAAATTGTCACTTTAAACAGACATTAAGGAGACTTTCTGGAGATAGAAGAATTTGCAGGGAAAAAATTCTTAAAATGTTCTCCAGTGTTCATTCTAGGCTGCGGCCTTGCGGCTTTTCCGCACTTTATTAATGAAAGCCGCAAAAACATTATGCCACTGCGGCCATAAAACGCATTTATTAAAGGTAGGGCGCATTTGCAGATTGATAATGCGTTCCGGTGGGTATATCTGTCATGTTTTGGAGAAAAAGTATGATTTCGCCACTAGACGATGCTCCGATATGATTACCAGACAAACAAGAATTGCCTACTAAATTTTAAAACACATGCGATGTTTTACGCACATCGACGTCAAATTACTAATAAACTGCCGCTTTTCTGACGTCGCAATAGTTATCAGAGCATGCGTATTGTACGGGCAAATAAAAAAGATGGCGACGAAGGAAAAATTATCATGTCATTTCATCGATTGTTCACGAATATCTCTTAAGTACGGTAAAATAATTTATAAAAAATATATCCGCCAGAAAGCTTGAAAAACGTACTATCGAATGCCGGAGTCGTATGCTCGTATTCTGTGTATGAATCTCGTATGAATACGGGCTAAGTGGTACGAGTTTGCAGCCTTGTAATACAGCAATTATGCTGCATTATACTGCTTGTTGATTTTGTTTACATTTTCATTTATCCCCGGGCATTTATCGTGATGAAAAATATTAATGATGATTTGATGTAGATGTTGGAGATGTTGATATTTTAATAAAAATGGTTTTAAAAAGTTATTTGTGTTTCATTTATTAATTACATTGTGCATGCTTGATAGCATGTGTAATCAGGTAATTGATTTGTTCTACATAATGATGAGGGTACACTTTTCATTTATACACAGTAACTGTACAATAATTATGTTATATATATAAATGGTAGTAATATATATAATGGCATAGAGACGCTTTTTGCAAACTTATCGATAAACAAAGCAATGCTCCCTTCGCCTCTAATCAGGGCCCATATCTGTGAGACCAGGGCCCACTTTTTCCAGAACTGTGGGCCCTGGGCCCACTTTTCAAAATTCCTGGAGTGAACACTGATAACACTTTAAAGATTGCGGGGAATGGAATGTGGTTTATGGACCATACAAAAGATCATACAAATACAATGAAAAATTCAGTCAATGTTAATTTTGACTGTACCGAAATTGTATGCTCTATAAACCCCCTACAGTGTTATACATTTTTTAAAAGGGGGGATGCTCGTACTTTTATACTAAATATTTAACAAGAATACTTTACATTCATGCTTAAATTGTACGTCCTGGTATTTACAACACTTTATTTCTAGTTTCTAGTTTTAAATCATAGTCATGATTGATTATGATGCAGTTAACTCGTGTTTATATAAAATCGTGTTTTAAATTGATTGAGCTACTAAAGTATGGGGGATAGATATAAAACAATATCCATGTCGCAGTCAGGCTTGTGTTGTGTGTGCTTGTTGTGATGCGAGACGGACTAAAGAATATGAGTATCCTTTTGTTTAAAATAGATACATGTACTCTTGTGTTGCCTGGTCGGCAATCTACATGCAACTCCTATAAATTTACTACAAATATATCAACAATAAATGAACACTACCATTAACTTTTACACATAAACTTTAAACACTATTACTAACACTATTACTAATTATAAAAATACATACCTAAAGAATATGAATATCCTTTTTATTTAAAAATATACATGGACTCCTGTGTTGCCTGGTCGGCAATCTACATGCAACTGATTTTAAACTGAGTTGTAGTAAATACCTTTACATGGATAAAGTAGTATAAGTAATATGTAATATGACAGTGTGATGTATAGTGAGGCTACCAACAGACTGTTACATACATTATTGAAAGAAATGGACAATGCACAAACCAAAAAAATAGGATCCTGTGTCTAAACAGAGCGTCTGTGAGGAGACAGTGTACCGATTTACAAGTGACCAGCAACTGGGAATGCCATGCCCTAGCATTGCTTTACCCACATTTTTGTATAATGTATATGGTAATCATTTATAACTTGAATATTGTTAACAAAAGGCCTGGATACATGGGTACGTTATTTAGATGGATGCTCATATAAAATTGGATAAAATAATATTACCCACGTACAATTCCAAGCGTAATCAGCTTTCACTAACGTAGACTGCATCTAGGGGATTTTTGTCGGTAATAAAGCCACGTCCACAAAAATTGAACGACAAGTACGATCATTTCAATGATTATTATAAATTCTGTAGATACAACCACATAAGTTAGTGTCACTCTGTGAACATTGTAATCGTTAACAATTGTCTTTAATCCACAGCTTTAGGTCCACATATTTGTATGGTTGGTTCACACTATTAAATCTACATAATGGAACTTACTGCAAAGTGTGATAATAAGAATCAGCATCAATACTTTCAATAATAGAACCTTTTTAGGTGCAACCGGCTGGTGCAGGTAACAATATATTTTGATTTTTTATGTGGAAGAACTTTATCCTGCTGGTTACTCTGATTTACAGGTAAAAACACAGTATGTTGCTTTATTACAGTGAAAATCGAGCGTTCATTATATTTCAACATGGTTTAAATTCTCCCATAAAGTTAAAATTGGCCCACGAACAAATGCAGAATAAAATACATATATCACAACAACGACATTACTATATTTATTTCCTAGTGATGATAAAGATTAAATGTTGTAAAATTAAAGAACTGCTAAATTTTTCGGGCCTGACGTGTAATTCAATACGATTTCCACCAAACAACAAAATCTCGAAAATCCCTTCTAATGGAAACATATATAAATTTACTTTGAAGCAACCTCTACCCCCCCAAACCTCACTAATACAATCATTTAGCACGAACAAAAGTTCGTTGCTAAATAATTATGTAACTAGCTGGCCCGTCTCCTACGGAGACTAATTTATGTGTCTTATTTATTCATTTGAGAGGTAATTTGAGAATTCATAGCAGAAAATTAACAAAAGAGGAGTGGGCGTGTCGCGCATGGTTGTTTTTTTATTCTGAGGCAAATCTGTGCCTTTCGGCCTCTTGGCGCCGATTCCCCTGTTGTTGGCCCGCCAAAAGCTTATTTTGAACTTCTACGGTATTTTGAAAGGATTCTATGCTATTTCCAAGTGCAAATATAGTGGATATTTTTAGGAGATAGATTTCAAAATTTAGAATTTTTTGGGTGAAAGTGGTTGGAACAGCGGCGATTGATGGAACAGCCTACGAAAAAAGTCTACAAAATTCCGCTACCGTAAGCTGTTTTAAGTAAGTTTTTATTGCCGTTTGCTAAAAACTGCTTTTAACCAAACTCTATTTGGAAACTAAATATACCTTTGTTCCTAACTTTTTATGCTCTTTCTATTGGTGTATAAAGATAAATGCATTGGTGTGCATTTAAAAATCATGTTTTAAAAAATGTATGCGAAACTTTGAAAGTCTAATCCTGAATGCTTGCCAACGTTGTTGAGTCGTGTACGACAATTTCAGAGTCGGTGGTTGCCAAGTAAGATTAGTTTGACAGCGGCTGATGCTACTTATACAAGTCCGTAAATAAAAAGCCTACTTCTACAAGTCCGTATATATAAGCGGAATGTATTATTTAGGTGGGAGATCTACACTTCGAAGTACAACTAATTTACGTAAAATGTGCACAAAATAAACATTAAAGAAATTCACAAAACATTGCAACACATCACATGCATCTACATGTGTCTATACCTCTGCATGTCGCATACAGAGCTATTACGGTTCTGTAAAAATAGCCAATTCCACCGTGTTGAGTTTGTGGTTACGGGTTTGTAAATATAGTCAGTAGCCTCTATCAACACACTCGATCACGCCATCGCCGTATCAAGGCGGTGTGATAGAGACTAGACGGATTGGCGTCTCTGACGTCCCATTTTAATTTTTTTTAAAACTAGAGCCAATGTATTTGATGAGCTGGATATTTTGCGATATTTCTATTTATAAAAGACTAATCATTTCACAATAAGTGCCTCTGTGAATAAAAAGAGTTGGAGAAGCAAGGACGACAATTTGGAGGATGCACGGGTAGTTAGAAGGCGTGTCCTATTGCCTGTTTGACAGTGAGGAAGCTATGCATTCGACCATCGGCATCGTCTGCAAAAAAAAATTGTACAGCTGTAGATCTAAATCTCACACGGACTGCAATTCACACTTTAAAAGCAAGAAGATAAACCCAGGATCAAACATCCGGACTATACAGGAGTTTCTTCAGAGAGACGCAACAAAAAGTTTGGCAAATCTCTGTTGCTTATATTTACGGCGTCACGTTCTCTTCTGTCTATCCAGTTACAGTGAAAAAAATTGCACTCTCGATGACGTCACCGGCTTGGCGTCATTTCCAGAAAAAATTTTGTGCAGATGTATTAAAATTCTTGAATAATCAAATGAATTAATTCACACGGACTGCAATTCACATAACAAATGTCAACAACAGCAATGATACAATTCCAGGATTAAACATTCGAACTACATGGGAGCTCCTTCAGAGAGACTCGACGAAGTGATTTCCAGTAGATCTAAAAACTGTTAAAAGCTATAAATTTACGACGGCACGTTCCTTCTGTCTATCCAACGGTCACAGTGGAAAAGAATCAACACATCCAATATTGCGAATTTTCTAATCGTTTCAAACAATTCATCCAGGTGTTTGTTTTTTGCACATTTTCATTTCCATTATCCTCAAAATAAGCTCTCGCCGCTGTAGGAGATTGGGATAGACAGCTGTCAACAACTGCTTTTTTTTCAATTCCATGATTAAACCACAGGGGCAGTTTATAGACTAAATTATAAGCTAAACGAACTTAGTAACTCCTCCAACGAAAAAAGGATATCTAATGAATGGGATTTGAAAAAAAAATGTAGTCTACACACAATTTCACAAATATCTGTAGTCTGAGACTGATGGACTAGATCTGGGATAAACCTATGACCGTGTGTAACTATAATTGACGTGAAAACATGGGACCATTCATTAAAACGTATCTGTCAGAATGGATTATTTGGCAGGTGTTTGTTGTGGGATGTTTTTGCACTGTTTGGGCTCGATGGAGACTATCTACCACAGGCCATAAATTCATTTTGGTGCATTTAATTCATTTTGTTAATTTGTTTGTCTTTTTGCAACATGTTTATAATATTTATTTTTTTAAATTAGTAGTATATTTGAAAATGATTATATAAACATTGTTTTATAAAGGATAATCATTGATGGATTTTTCTAATATTAGATACAGCTAGACAGCCGAACGGAAATCTGTGAATGAACGTTCATCCGATAATGTGATTTTGAAGACTTATCATTCAGACAGCATCGAAATTTTTACATAATGTAATGTATTTGACACCAACATCAATGTAGATGTTCAATATATCTTCAGTGTAACAATGTAAAATGTTTCAAACCACATTATCGCAATAACGTTCATTCATGGTTTTCCGTTCGTTTGTCTAGAGTCTACCATCTACAATCTGTACTACTATTACCATGCTCAAGCAAAACACGGTCGTGGTGAGGTGCTGTTTTGTTAAACATGTTAAAAACTGTTTTTTTCTGCTATTAAAAAATATATATTTGGAAACACAGTACACTTTTGTTCTTATTTTTTTAAATATTTATAAAATGTATTCTCATTTTGGGATGCATTTTTGTTAATTTTCTGTTATGAATTTCTCGAATTACCACTCAAATGAATAAATAAGACACATAAAATTTAGTGATATTTATATTTTTCATTTTTGACTTAATGAATACAGAATGTGTATGTTATTTTGTTTTGATGACAGAATGGGAGCGCATATGTTATTTCATTTTGTATGACTACAGTACATCTTCTCTACTGGAATGGGTTAAATTTTGTGCATATTGGACTGCTTGATATGTTCTTGTTGTGGAGCTCTGATGCTCTAAAGCAGTATTGTCGTAAGGCCAATCTCGGTCTCTGGCAGTGACTAGGAGTTATTGGGCGCATGGCCTACACGGCCTATCGCACAAAAGCACCAGTGATAGAAGAGGTTAGTGTCAAGGTGCAGTACCTGGATGAACTCATTATTCCAGTACTAACAACTCCTTGAAGATCCTATTGTTGACTCCAAAGGATGGCTCGGGGAGATGGAAGGGATGCATCTGTGGCTTCCCATAATACATGGAGAAATTGTAAGGTACCTAAATAAAAGGAAAGGGGTGGATCCAGACACTGCATCAAATAAATACAAAGAGGGGAAAGCATTCTCCTTTTATTCTTCGGATTTTATCAAAGAAATCTTGGTGAAGCTGGTGGATGAATATTTGTTGTTGAAGACTGTCTGTACACCATCGAACGTATTAACACTTTGTGTTGTTCATGAAGGAGAAGTCCACCATTCTGCGTGCAAACTGTACATTTAAAGATCCGGAAAACGAAAGGAGAAATTATTAAAAATTGGTACATTTGCAGATGCCCAGCAGGGAGCATGGGGCCTCCAACCCCAGTGCCTTGCAAAGCCACAGGGTGCGAATTCAAAGCAGCCACCAGGAGACATCTAGTGAACCACTGGAGGAGGACTCATTTCCCTTTACATGCTACAAATATCAAAAGCCCGGTGGAAGTGCATTATTTTCCACCACCCTCATAACCACTGCAGCCAAACATCTACAACGCCACAGGAATGCGCTTTTGAGACAGGCAAACACCGTGAGAGAGTGGGGGGAAAGAGATGAATTGGTGAGGGTAGAAGCGTGTCTTCTTCTTTAAAATGTCAGGGGATTTGATGGGATCCAGCAGGTGGATAATGAGCTCTATGGATGGGGCCTCCACAGCGATTGGTCTCGAATTATCAGTCTCGGCACATCTACACCAGTATGTCATGGTGGTTTACTCTAAGACATAAGGAAGTAGAAAGACCATGAAATGGTTTTGGATACTATTTATTATCTGATCTCTACAATCAACTACACAGAGTTATATCATCTGTTTCTAGACTACTATGGCTCAAGGCATCTCATCAATGATAAGCCTTGCAGCAGTGGTTGGACTAAGCCAAGCCTATGAGTCTGATATAGACTCATAAGCTATACCGATACATGACAATAGCCATTGCCATTGATTTATAGTCAACTACCTTTGTTTATATAGACATAAAAAAGTTATCAGGACTCACTCTGTTCTTCACTATATTTATATATATATATATATATATATATATATATATATTTGGACTATATATATAATTTGAAAACAATGACTACATGTTCAAAAGTGCTCAACAATTATCCTATGGTAATTATAAATTAAATGAACAACTTACAATGACATTGCCCTACAACGTTGTTTTCATGCTTTATGAACTCACTCATTTCCAATAACACGAGAAAATCAATAACACGAGAAAATCAATAACACGGAAAATCAATAGCGTGCATGCGTATTACTATTTTATGTTATAATATTGTGGGGTTATGTTGGGTATTGGTATGCGAGGAGGAATTTCTTTTTGTGTGGGCATTCTGTGGACAATACACATATCGCGAGATCTAAGGTCACTTCTCAAGGCCAGCGCAATCTCACTTCGGTTTGGAGCAGAAGTGAAGGTGTCGTCTGTGTTGTCAGAAATGCTTGAACGCTTTTTCGAATGTTAATTTTTATATAGTGTGATCATTAAACGTTGACATTTATTGATATTTATATTTTCATTTACCTTAATGGATACAGAATGTGTATGTTATTTTATTTTGATGACAGTTCAAATGAGAGCGTATATTGGACTGTTTCTATCTTAATCTTCATACATGTACAGACCTACAGTACATCTTCATATAAAGTAGAAGGACTACTGGACTACTACTGCGTTAAATTTTGTGTTTCACCATGAATACCGAGGGGGAATATTCGTTTGATATGTTCTTGTTGTGGAGCTCTGATGCTCTAAAGCAGTATTGTCAGAAAAGGGGCTACCCGATCTCTGGCAGTGACCAGGAGTTAGCTGTGATGGCCTACACGGCCTATCGCACAAAAGCACCAGTGATAGAAGAGGTTAGTGTCAAGGTGCAGTACCTGGATGAACTCATTATTCCAGTACTAACAACGCCTTGAAGATCCTATTGTTGACTCCAAAGGATGGCTCGGGGAGATGGAAGGGATGCATCTGTGGCCTCCCATAATACATGGAGAAATTGTTAGGTACCTAAATAAAAGGAAAGGGGTGGATCCAGACACTGCATCAAATAAATACAAAGAGGGGAAAGCATTCTCCTTTTATTCTTCGGATTTTATCAAAGAAATCTTGGTGAAGCCGATGGATGAATATTTGTTGTTAAAGACTGTCTGCACACCATCCGAACGCATAAACAATGTGCCACACACTTTGTGGGTGTTGTTCAGGCAGGAGAACTCCACCATTCTGCGTGCATACTGTACATGTACAGCCGGCTTGTCTGAAGCATGTGCACATGTAACTGGCATGCTTTTTTCGCATCGAAGCAGCCAATGCAAGTGGCTATATTACACCAACTGTTACAATGAAAAAAAGCAGGTTGGTTGGTTCCAGCGGCCAAAACGACGGTCAGATTGGGAGAAGTGTCAGACTTCAACTTTGTTCAACCTTGTGCTGACAAAGAAAGTAAGCATGGACATTCTCTATTTCTTCTTACCACGGTACATAATATTACAATGAAAATTATTTCATTAACTACTAATAAGCAGTATTAAAATAATTCATTTATTTTGAAGAGTCCAGACCATTGGTTGCTGACAGCAGCGGCATTACGTTCCTCTTGATGTTGATGTAATTTCCATGAGGAACACACTTCAAGAAAAAAATGCTGAAGGTAAATGTTTCAACTCATTTATTTGCAAATCTGCCCTGCAACAATGCGACTAATATAGACAATAAATTTCGTCAAATTTCGTCAAATGTATTTTTACATACCGGTACATATATAATGACAATAATATAAACAGGGACTACATCCTATAAACACAACCATTAAATATATTTGTAGATCAAACCTAGATGTCTCACGGCCATCATGTACAAAGCAGAACATGCACCAACTTTGCCTGTGTCAAAGCCAGCCGAGGAACTGCCTGTGGTGACATTTCTTCAGGACTTCATAATTTCACAAAGTAATAAACTGTATTATTTGAAAGTCGATATTGATACATTGTAACTGACTTATGTAGTACACACATAGTAGTGATGATGGCTCAACACATATTTTTTCTCTCGTATAAATAAATACCAAAGCTTATACATAACACATCTTTAAATTTAGCCTTTCAACAACGTGGAACTCAGATTGGCTTGACCTGTCCTGCGCTCCCAAGCCTCACTTTCGGCTGAAGTGGGCCGTTGCACGGGCAACTCGTCAACAAAGCAACAGTGAGATATGGAAGCGAGCCAGACGTGGAAGAATCACCGCATCAAATTTCAAGGTAATTCCATTAATAAACATCACAACATTCTGATTATTTACACTTTTTATTTACAACTGGAGAGTAGCCAACATGCATATCACATCATTGTGATTTATTTTTGATGCCAAACACTGTGTCTTTACTATGCAATAATTGACAGGAATCTAAGTATCATGATTTTGTAAATAGATTCTTAGACAGTACACATTCTAATAAATTGTTTGCAGAAAGTGGTTACTCGATATACATCTCTTCAAAAAGAACAACGCAGTCAAGACCTACAACCAATTTTATCACATATCATGGGATATGGAAATGACAACAGCCATCTGTTCAACTTTCAACATGGACATGCTATGGAAAAAGTGGGCCTGGAGTTATATAGAACATATTTAATGGATAGAGGACATGTAAATGTACATTTAACATTGTGTGGTCTGTACATTGACCAAAGCGACGTTTATCTCGGAGCTAGTCCAGATTTGCTTGTATTTTGTGACTGCCATGGTAAAGGTCTGGTAGAATTTAAAAGTCCAGTTATCAAAGCATGAGAGAGTGTCTACCAAATTTACCAACTCTAAATACAGACTTAACATTGAAGCGATATCACGATTATTTCTTTCATGTGCAGGGCGGGATGGGAATAACCAGTAGAACATGGCGTGATTTTGTCATTGTGTTCCAAAATGAAATAAATGTTGAGAGAAATGATTTTGATGAAACATTTTGGGCAGAAACGAAGGTTTCTTTGAAGTTTTTTTAATAACTATGTTCTTAAAGAGATTGTACTTCCTCAGTACAGACCAACCAACCAACATTGTAAAGTCAATTAGAAAAAATATTCTAGACCAAACGTTAGAAAATTATGTGAAACTGAGAGAAATGTTTTAGTGCAAGATGCAAACGCAGCTGTACAGAATGTATGTTCAGCGGTGTCAATTTCAGATGATTGTATTGAAAAAGATGCTTTTAATGATGACATAAATGACATTCAAGTACTAGAAGCACTAACAATTGATCCAGACTCTGAGGATAATACCATTGTGATTCAACAATTGAAAAGTGCTAACACAGATCCACCACCATCCTCCTACGTTTGTTCAATCTGTCATCGTGTTTGTATCGACAATGTAAATAACTTTGCTTCCAGCTCAATCCAATGTGATAAATGTTTTTTTTGGTATCATTCAATTTGTTTAAAGTTTAACCAGAAAAAATTAGATAGTTTTAAAAACAAGCCTTACACGTGCTCTTCATGTAAGGGTAAAAGATAGTGTTATTTACTTAGATAGTGCACATCTAAAATTACACAGAGCACTCGCTATAACCATGGCATCATCCAACAGATGCACCAACGTTATAGGGCACTCAGTCTGCAGCATCTTGAAAACTTTAATCCTGCGGATGGCCTGCTCAACAACAATCCGTCGGTTGGCGATGGCGGAAGTTTTTTTCACTTTCTCCTCTGTCATCTGTTCCTCTCCTCTTCGGCCAGGAGGGATAACCTGTATATGTAGTATATAAGTATATGTTAAGTACTAGGAATTGCATTTATCAATAAATGGTGTGTTAGATTCATGTTCAAATTTTCATTTGTGTATTAAAGCACCCATTGCAACTCAAATAATTTCTGCATTAAATTATATAATTTTTTACATTGCCTAAACAAGACAACATTGAAAAAGGAATTTTAAAGGAATAAGCCAAGCACATAGATCAACATTATTACAATACATGGATTTTCTTACCCTTTATGTAATTATATACATATGTAGATGATATAAATCAACATTACTCACCAGTTCACAGAACTTGTTGGCCAGCATTTTTGTTATTTGGAATCCCCTGTCAGCCATCACCTGAAAGCAACCATCACAAATATAGACAAATATATAGAATCTAGCTTGGTATGTACATAAAAATATTTTGCAAACCATTTCTCCAGATTATGAAACAATTATCGGGTATTATGAGCATTGTAAATACATTTAAACATCCAATCAAAATCTGAGGAGGCTATGAGGAATGAATAGGTGAATAAGAGAAAAAAAAATTGGTTCCAGCTGGAGGGGAAAAATAAACGTGAACTGGCTCAGATTTGTACCTTATCGTAGACCTCCAATACATCCAGAAAACCACTATGTTGTGTAACATGATTGTCACTTGCTCTTCCGCCCCAACCTTTAGACACAAACGTTATATGTCCATTTGGGTTTACGGCTATTAGATACTTCACAGTATAGTGATGCTTGTAATCCGACCAACATGCGGCACCAAGCTCCAAACTTTTGGGGGTTTCAATAAAAATCTCTGTACAATCTATGATATGGCGAAGCCATCGAAATGGTTCTTGTTTGAACGCTACGGGTCTGCTGGCAAGCACTGCATCTTTTCTTGGGCTGTATATCAAGGAGCCCAGAGCTTTTGCTAGATAGGTAAACCAAGTCTTCACTATACGGGAGACGAGTGAAACACTGACATTAAATGAAGTTGCAATAATGCCTGATCCTAGTGCAGTTTTGAGTTTTATTAATGCAATAAGAATTTCATCTCTAGCAGTCAGTACACGCCTAGGGCCTGGCTTATAATGTGTGTGAGCTTTGGCTACTGTCCGTCTCGGCCCTTTCCAGTGGCTCAGTTTGTGAATATCCTTTTTTATAGAGCTATAAATAACATCAAAAGTTTGACAATCTATGCCAGTGTACATCATCAGGTTGGTGTTAGATTTGAAAATTTCATGTTTCTCACTTAGTGTGGCTGATTTTATTTGGCGAAATGACTCACACTGCATTTTCAATTTCTTAACTTCCTGTTTTAACTTATCAATCTTGGCTTTTTTGGTGAAGCAGCCATCACATTCCTTGGTGCCTGATTCAAAATCATGCTCATAATCATGAAATGACATAGACACTGCCAAGCGTTCACTAGTTGGATCCAAATGTTCCACTTCAGCACACTCATCTTCTGCACTTGGTTTCATCTGCCTTTCCTTTGGTGGTTTACGGGATTGCAACTTATATTCATTGGGAATATTATTATGGCCCATTTTAATGACTGGAAATGGATGGCCCTCCACAAAGTGCTGACTGCATATTCTTGTGTCATAATTTGGCTTCCACTTCAACCTGTTGACACAGCGCACCCAAGCATTGTACAATTTTTGCTCATCTTCACTTTTTGTCTTTGGAAACTTAAGAAGTTGAAAAGGAGGATCACATGGACAACTGCCTTGCTGGATAGAATGTGTGGAACAAGTTTGTTCACCCCAAGCCTTTAATAATCTCCCACCATTTGAACAGTCTTTTACGCAACATTGCCGTTTTCCACCAGTAGCCATGATCAGCTGATGATGTTTCAATACTATATGTTATCCTATGTATTATAGGTAGTACAGAAAATTGCATTAAATATAAATCAATACTGGATCATTTGATGTCTTTCTTTTTCTTAATGGATCAATATTTGATAATTGATCAATACCATGATAATGGATCAATACCATGTCAAACAACCACACATGTAGTCTATGAATAATCCAACTTCCAAGACAAGATAATCAACTTTTGTCTATACTAGACAAGGCACAAACTTTGAAATGATAGAAAATTAGAGACATCAACTAACTTTATCTATATTGTATACAATGCTCACCTTGATACAAATCTAAGCCAGGATCAAATATTTTGTAATGTTAAGTAAATGTATTTACAACTCAGAAGGTCAGGTAACAGTTTCATGACAGAGATGGAAGGTCTAGATAATCACTAATAGGTCAGCCACAAGTTCTGTACAAGCCTGTTTCATGCATTAGTTACGGTTTCATTTGACATGGTGATTACAAAGGCTTTTTCGGAATAGACTAGGATCTACTGTATATCAAACACCATGGATTAGATAAGCATAACATTGGTCACGTCTTATAACGCATAATTGTGTTACTAAAATAGCATGACAGCTGCTACAATTTGATACGCTAATAAATAAGAAGTCATCTTACATTAAAACAAGATAAACTGTACCTTTCAACTCTTTTGAATGCTGTTACGGGCCTATTTTTGCGAAATCTTCATACTATACTTAATTTGCTGTGTGTTCGTTTAAAGCCAGAAAAATAGCAAAACTGGATATTCTCAGACTAAAAACAAACATATCTATGGCAGCCTCACTGTGGACGAATTTTACCTGGAACAAACACAAACATTTGACACTGGCTCATAGGGTCAATCTGAAAAATTCAATCATCGTCTACCACCTATAAAAAACAAATGCATGGCAAAAATATCTTTTGACAGATTAGCAGAATAGGCAATGTATAGCAGTGTATTAAGGTAGCCTATGTGAAAAAAAATATATATGCTTTACTATACTGGGTTTTTAATAAAGTTATCTCAGCACTATTTAAGCATTAGGAATATATGAATGTTTTGAAAATGTTTTAAACACAATTTGGATTTTTTAAAATTTTTGTACTCTCTTATCAAATTTCCATGTGAGAAGGACAGGAAAATGATAAAACTATTGCTTTCATTTTAGTACATTATTTGAATGAGCTGAACTGTTTGCACGTTAGATGACAGCTGATATGACAGTCAATGTAAAAAATAATGAACTATTTAGGTCGGGCCGAATCATTCATAGGTCGGGCTTTTTTTTTATAAATGACTACCTGTAAATAGTAAAGATGTCTAGGTAAAACAA
>JAGTTF010005656.1:19136-40756 GCA_019095985.1 Streblospio benedicti
TGTTTTTTTTTTGGGGCTGGTTTTTAAATTTGATGAATTTGGAAAGTTGTTTTTTGGGGCTTTGGCCAATTTTTTGGTGCTTGGGGGTCATTTTCTTTGAGAGATCGTTGGAAGCAGTGGTTATCTTCTGACGGGGTTTTTTGTTTTTTTTCCCTGTTTTTTGGGAATTGGTGTGAACTTTTTTGTTTTTCATTTTGTGTTGTATGGTATCTGTTTATTTTGGTGTCACCTGATTTGTTTTTTTGCAGCCTTTTTTATTATTGTCATTTTTTTAGCCATTCTGATTTGTTATGTTCTTTGTTCTGTGTGCCAGGGTTTTTGGGTTTTAATAAAACTGATGTTTTTACACGATCCAGGCGCTTTTATTTTTTCTAGTTGACAAATGTTTTTCCCGATGGGGACTTTTTTTCTAGTGTCCCATCACTCGTTTTATCTATTGTCTATCTTTGGTGAGCGCCCTTTTCTTGGCCCGTTATCCCCTTTTTGAGCTGGCGCTTTGCTTCATGTCAGTGCTGGGTAATTAGTGCCAGCTGTTTTAGATAAGGCACGTGTCAGCTACTGTGTGTGTTTGCTTTGCCTTTGTAATGAATCTGCTAGTAATTGTTGGTGCTTGCTTTATTTTTTTGTCTTTTCTTCTGTGTCTTCTTTCTTCTATATTTTTGGTTTCTTCTTCTTCTTGTTCTTCTTTCTTCTTTATTTTGTGGATGTTGTTGCTATAGGTTGAGGTATAATCCCGTGATCTGCACCAGTAATAAAGGAACAGATTGTCAGGAGCTTGTTAAGTGTTTATTCTCAAAGTTGTTCGCAGCAGACTGCCGTCCTGTTGCTATTCGTGCGTTTATCTATCTGTCTTAGACTTGCTCAGTCTTTGCTAGATGGGCACCTGATGGTGCCGGAGAGTCTGCCCTTTGGGACTGTACACATGACACATTTCATCTTGTTTTAGCAATAAGTTACTTTTTCTTTTCCACCTAAGACTGTTACAATATTTGTGCGATAGTAAATTTGAAAATATTGTTTTATTGTTTTAGTCTTTATTTTATGGCATTTAACATAAGAGTATTAGAGAGTTTGTTTTTTAATATTTGGTGCTACCATGAGTAGTCATACGAGGTGCTTCAACAGTATTTTATTGTTAGATTATGGTATACAGCAGTATTTCGATATTTGTAGCTATATCGAAAAAATTTCTATAGATTACAGTTGGTTGTTTCAGCCGGTGATGTTGTTAAACCGTTTTTATTTTCTATATTCATTTTCTATATTCGTAGGTTTTGTTTTTAGATACAGTAGATATATATAATTTTTAGACGTTATTTCTTTACCACATAAATTATATTTCAGATGATATGATATTTGTATATCCAATGTTGTAAACTTTGTCAACCAATTTTTTCAAACATTGATTTATAATGTAGATTTAATTTCTTTGACAATTTACCTAGTGGAGTGATCTTCTTCATTAAACTTACAAAAGAGTTTGCTTTGAAAATTGTGTGTGCGATAATATAATTTAAACATTTTAAGTTGTCCCAGCAATAGCATTCACATGTCATTGCAATGAGATCACAATCATTTATGTCGTGGCATGATACACTTAAGGCTATTTAAATTATTACAAGCCCGGGTAAATTTGATAGGAAGGTGTGAACATTGCGTTTTCAAACAATATTAGTTTAAATCTATGTCATACTGATTTTAGCGGAGACAATTGACCAATCGTGCATGGTCTTACCAGTGCCTGTCATTACGAGTGAAAACAGCCAATTGGTGATTGACAGGCGTCACGCGTCATTGCATCGGGCTGTCAACTAATCCTTTAATCCTCTAAGATTTTAATCCGATTAAATCGATAATCCCGTAATACGCTCAAAATTAATCCTCCTTGGAGATAATCCCTTAATCCCCTTTAAATTAAAACGCTTAGAGATAATCCCTTAATCCTCTTAAAAGCAAACCACTTTTGAGATAATCCCTTAATCCTCTTAAGAGATAATCCCTTAATCTTCTTAAAATTAAGCCGCTTAATCCTCTTAACTATTGCGTAATCGGATTAAAATTAATCCTCTCAGCCATAATCCCCAACTGAAAATCATGAGAAAAAGATCCTGGATAAAAATATCCCTTCCGATGTAAAAATGAAACTTTATTCTACAAGCTATCGCAAAAGCACAATCCAGTGGAAGGATGTCATTTGTACTCATCTTAAAACAATGAAAAATGAATTGGAAGTGAAACAAAGGGAAAAATATGTCGATAATTAAGATTCAAATATTAACCGTTTCAGCCTGCAAAGTCATATGATTACCACGTGTGTCTGCTGAGTCAAATGGCTGATCTTAAGAATAAACAAAGTTCACCCAATCAATGTATCAATAATTAGGGTGGCCATATTAATATTTTGAATACAGCCAATGAGTGAGTAGGCTCAACAGACAAACGCGCTGTGCCAGGTAAGATTACACAATAGCTGAGGGCACATGCGCGTCGGTAAAATCAGAATGGTCAGTTAGACCACGGGAGAGAAAGTGCTAGGAGTGCCAACGTTTACTCCGCTAATTAGAACTAATGAATAACAACTGTATCATTGTTCATAGATCGTGACTCTTTATTTGAAAGTGCTTGTATTATAACTTGTGTTTGGTTATCATCAATAAATACTCGATCTGGATTGTTTTCCCATCACTTGGATTGAATCTACTTTCACAATACAAACTCAAACAGAAGCCAGCGTGAATAACATTGTGTTTGGTGAAATGCTGAACACATTCCTCTCTCAGTTTAACATACATCTCCCCTCCTGCATTTTCTCTCTGTTCCATTGTCATAAAACCAAGAGCTGTATGGGAAACTCTTGTTTCAGAGCAACGATGAATATGGTGTGGGGAAAGTCTTGTTTTTTAAAGAACAAGTCCAATGACGTAATCCAGTTTTAACAGTTTATTATTGAGTATACTGTTAGTAGAGCTCGTAGGTACGAAATTCACAACGGCGACGATCTTCTGCCACTGACTTGTATGTGAGCTCTTTTTAAGCAGACGACAGAATTTCTACGCATCGCAGCCTAAGGCCCGCCCATAATAACAAGCAGACGATGCGAGTTCACCATGTGGCTTTAGGGTCCGCCCCTCTGCATCAAAACAATAACAAAAGCAGACGGTAAACTGCGGATGCGTGAACACAGGGAATTTAGACTAGCTAGTGTGTTACATATTGATTTCAATATGTGACATGATTCCTTTTTTTTTTATATATATATAAGCGTGACGTCATGCCTTCGTACCTCTTCATCCATGGAAGATTGTATATCTTACCCTTATGAATAGCCGTTCACCCCCAATTAACTCCTTTCCCCCACCCCGATCATCATTCATAATTGATTACGTGTCCCCCCATATAGGACCATTCAACCATTATTACATTGTGTATACATCATACAATCATTTATAAAAAACAATCTTCCATTTTCATTACAATAACATTCCATTTACAATACACCACCTGCGCTAGTTCCTATATTAGTACGACATGATGGCTAATCCATCAGATAATGGGTATATAGGTGTATATATATATATATATATATATATATATATATATATATAAATATATATATATATATATATATATATATATATATATATATATATATATATATATATATGTATATATATGTATTAAGTATTATGTATTCCAGTGTCCTTCTTATTTCATAGTTCTCATTTGGAATTTCCATTGTTCTTATTGATTGTCACTGTTCTTGCTGTGTCACCTTTCTTATGTAATTGTTCATGGGTGGGTACCATGCACTCCCAGTGCGACCCCTTTTGGTCCTTTCCTAGATGCTCACGCGACGGCGTCCGTCCAAGGGTGAGCTGTCCGACCGGAAAATTACCTAAAGTTGAAAGTGCATTTTAGTATATGGTTTAAACACGACAAGGGCATTGGTCTAGGCTTGCACACTTGTACAAACATATATTTATTATAAAAGAATAGTAATAGCAAAGATAAAAGTGTTATAATATATTTAGTTATTCATCCTTTTTTTGTGTGTGAGCATACGTGGCCATATACCCCTTTTAGTCAGGTAATTCAATGGGACCCAGTGTCCAGCCTTACATCCCAAATTCATACCTATTATTATTTGTTTGTCTAATGTTGCAACTATACATGATTCACTATTCAGGCTCTATTATCCGGCCCCTGCAGTAGGCGGGTAAAACGATGGGTCCTTGCATGATGCACGTCCGAAAACACCATGCGCTAATGCAACTGACTCACCTTATAGCTCCTATATATATATACAACATGGTGACCTCCAATGTAACCTAAATACTGAGGTTACATTTAAGCATTCATTCGTGTTAGCTACACCTTATTCTAGGCCATGCTTTCCTTTGCATGCTGACATTAATCTTTTACACTGAACGCTCAGGCAACCCGAGTGTCCGATAGACCAATTACCGCATGCACACCCCATGCAACTATTACTTTACCCTGTTTCGGAAAGGTTTATGGAGATTGTTAAAACACGCCATAAGCAGTTTTGCTCCGTATATCTAACTTGTTACAACCCATACTCACAGCTCACGCATCACCCATTCCGTCAATCACCCACAGTTCGATGTGCTATCTCAAATACAGTAATATCATATGTCTAAGGTAACTATTTGTTATGCCTCTATGCTACATCTTAAATCATATACACGTCGTTCTACCAAACGACGCGCTAAACTAGTTAATTGAATCCAGGCTTGGTAAGATATACGAGTTATGGCGACGGCAATATGGGGTCTCACAATTGGACGAGCATCAATATGTGAAGTGCAGTTGTTTCTCTATCAGTCAAATTACAAAGCTGTGTCTCATACATTACATGTGCACATTTCCACTTATATGCCCAACAAGGTGGGGGCTTGAGTTGCCACGATTCGTGGCAAGAGACGACGTCCAAAACAATGGTCGGAACCCACCCAACAATAGAACCGGAAACAGCAAAATCAGGAAAGAACCATAAGAAGAGAACTGTCCTTAGGCGGACTAATCGTTTATTATCATGGCTATATGTCTCTACAATTTCGTTACGTCTTACATTTTCGTAGTATTGCTTAAGTTATTGGTGGGCATTGCTGCATCGCGCTTCTGTGGCTAAAATACAGGATTGAGGTAAGAGCCTGAGGTAAGAGGGGCATTTGAAAATGCCAATCATCTGCACATTATTATGATGGAGAATGTGTTATCCATTACACATTTATCTGGGTGATGAATAAGTGAGTCGGTAGTGAGAGGAACCCCTGTTCATTGCTCGTGTTATATTGTGCTTGTTATTAGCTACAGAACCAACTGATTAATTGTGTAACCATTGGGGTTCAGTGTCCAGCCTATGTGATTGGTAAGTATTTTTATAATAATAATAATAATAATATGTATTTATCAGCTGGAATAATCGCCTTTGTAATCCAGAGGTAATAACCATAATAATAATAATAATAATAATAATAATAATAATAATAATAATAATAATAATAATAATAATAATAATAATAATAATAATGAATAATAATAATAATAATAATAATAATAATAACTAATAATAATAATAATAATAATAATAATAATAATAATAATAATAATAATAATAATAATAATAAGTTATTTAATAATAATATAATAATAATAATAATAATAATAATAATAATAATAATAATAATAATAATAATAATAATAATTGTCTAATAATAATAATAATCATGGCCATAATAATAATAATAATAATAATAATAATAATAATAATAATAATAATAATAATAATAATAATAATAATAATAATTTATCAACTGGAATCGTCCCCAACACGTCTAATAATATCTATCATAGTCCCTCAACACGTGAGAGGTGAGAGGTAAGAGGAGTGCTCACCATGCCAGTTATTCGTATAATTACATTATCTTGACCAGCCGTGATCATATGTCGCTGCCACATCCTAAGGGTAATACATGGATCCCTCAACATGGAAGTGCCCCACACATGCATGTTTAAGTGCGACTCTGCAGGTAAGTATTGGTCAAACCGCTCTTAGTTGTTGCATGGCCCATCGTGTATATTTTAACAATAATAATTTTTTAATAATAATATGTGTTTATCAGACCTGGTGCCCTGTGTAGTTACCTGTGCCCACTGGCTCAGGTGAACACTGTTGAGAACATCGACATCAGATGACATTATGTCAGCAACAGCAAGAAGAAGTGGAGGGCACAGTAGCTAAGTGGTGCATCTCAAGTATTGGCATTTGTCCAACAGGGTTGTGCTAAGATAGTGACAGCATGTATTTCCATTTACAAAATGCCCTGGCATCACCTTTTATATAATGTTTAATTGGCATGGCGGTGAGTAGATGTCCCTTATGGAATGGTGGTAAGAAGATGAGTCCTGTCCGTGGAAGAGTCTTATATATTTTTTTATTATTAGTTTACATAAACATGTAGATAAATGAATAAGGGACAAAAAGGTCACCGACTCGTGTCATTGTGCAGTTGCAAATTCCAACACAGCAACAGACGGAGAAAGGACATAGAGGTTCTTGTATAACATGGCGAATGAACTGAACGGCATGTTGGGAAATAAGGGGAAACAAATGTCAATGTTCCAATGAGCCATCATTCTGTCCAAGAACTGTTGTGAACGTCAGCTGACGAAGTCTGCAGCCAGGCATGGATGTCTTGTCAACAATTGATTAGCCACCGCGTGAGAGAAGAACAGTGACACACTGTGCAAACACTCAAACAATTTGTGTGGTAAGTGGCACTGGGAACTTTAGAAATATGAATGAGATGATGGAATGTGAGGCAGCCGGTGGCATGCATTCATCCTTTCATGATGAAGGTGGTACAGAACAGAATCGGCTCCGGCACACCATGGGATGATGGCTACTTAAGCCGCCTGGCATCTACTTTTACATTAAAAACCCCAGAAAACTAGGTAAGCATGAAGTCTTGCCGGTGGGAGCCATATATATATTTTGTTTACTACCCTTAGTTTACGTAAGTATGCAGACAAATGCAATGAGTGTAATGTCGCTCCTTCTCATTATGGAGCCATAATCCACCCAGCAACGGGCGGAGAGAAGACATAAACCCTGGATGTGTCGCCGACAAGGTGATCCCAGACTACTGTGCCACAAGAAACGCAAAATTATTGGCTCATTCTGATTTGCACAAAGTTGTAAACTCAACACAGAAATGGGCGAGAGAGAGGATACAGTGGTTCTTGTGTAATGTGGTAAGTGAAATGCGTGCCATGCTGCCTCCTCCTGTCTTTGACATGTTTGTGGAAAGGTGCGATTCCATCTGGTAAGTGGGAAATCGTGGTATCCTTCACAATGAAAACGGTAACATAGTGCTCCATGAGGTGGTGAGAGGCAAAATGGTCCTGACGCCGGAATCATAGTCCGTTGAAAGATATTTGTGTGTCTGTGTTGTTCATTCATAAGTGTGATTGATTGTTTGTGTCATGTGTCAACATCGTGTAGGTGCTACTTTATATTCATATTGTCTACATATATGCGTGCTGCACTGGGAACCGCCGCTCCACCCCTGGTTATCCATGAAACGGTTGATACAATTACGTGTCAGGACTAGTTCAACCACCACGATTCGGTTTCATAGGGGGGTGCAGTTCCGCCCCGACACGAGATCATGTGACGGATATATGAGTGAGAGTGTATGATAAAACCACAGCGACGTTGTGCTTGTTGAAACATAACAATATTTATATTATAATTCAATCTTGTGATTGGAGTTGATTTGCAGCATTAAACATATTGATTAAAATTTAAGGATTTAATTTTTGTTGACTGCTGTCACTTACAGCCACGACACCATTACTCATTTAACTATTAATCAACCGGCGTCGGGTACACATCCTTTAGACGTGGGTGGAGGCATTGATCAGACACCTTCAATACATGCCAAACCACTTCCAAGGGGAATCGGCTCAGGACTTGTTAACCCCCGTTCTCATCACATGTAACTTCATTTTTTCTGCACATGGCCTATTGCATTGATACGGCTGTGTGATATATACGGATATATATATATATTATTTTATGCTATTTATTATTTTATGTATATTGCATGATTGACCAGCGCATTGCTGTAAGACCAAGACAAATAATGAGTGTCTCATCAACACACCAAACATGAATTATACGTGAAAGTGATCTTCCATAGGTAAACCCTAGACAAACGAAAGTTCAACGTTAACAAGCCTTCGAATCATCTCATCTAGTGCATTTGGAGAGGCCTAAAGCCGTCAGAGTGGGCCGAGTTCAAATGCCACCCATGGATCATGAGGAGGTAAGTATTTTTAACACATGTGATTGATTTTTTATTAATAATTTATACATCAATGTTCTCAACGTTAACAAGCCTTTGACCGATCATCCCTGTCTGGTGCCAGACTAGAGACCAGAGTGGGCCAGTTCAAATTCCACCCATGTATCATGAGAAGGTAAGTATTTTTAACACGTGTGATTGATTTTTTTCATTAATTTATATATCAACATATCTTAGTAATGAAACTTCAGCGGCTGATGCAACAACAACCTCTTCAGCAGCGGATGCAGGAAGTCTGTTCAAACAAACACATGAGCAGTGGACAGTGTGGACAAGGGAGTGGCTGATTGGGGGCAGGATATGTGAGAAAGTCCTGTGCCACTGACCAAATGCATTACGATAAAACAGCTGGTGCGACAACATGAGCAATGGACAACACATGAGCCCAATGTGGACTGGGAGTGGCTGATGGGAAAGCTTATAGCCACAACGTGGTGATAGTGACAATGCTACAGGACACCTGGCGGGTGGCGCGTCCATGGTGCGCCGATTCATTTAAATGACCATTCCATTGAACACATATATATGATTATATTGGACCATGTGAATTATTACATTAAATGAGGTGTACACCTCTCGGTTGTTGAGCTGCAGGCGGCAGCCTACCGAATCAGTCTTTACTTATTACAGAGATATATTGGATTGCCTTTGACTTATTGTATTCACGGTGATAACACAAGAAATGGCAGGCAAGCGCTGACCCAGACAAATTTATATAGCCAGGACAACTGACCGGCCGCCTACAGTATTACCAGTGTTGCGTGTGTATATAATCTCATTCCCTTTTACTTGTTTTAATTAATTTCATTTTAATAAGATAGGACATGGTCCAGATTTACCCATTTCAAAATAGACTCAGTGTCGCATATTACAGAGACATGTTGAACTGTCTGGCACATTGTAGTATAGAAAAACCTAGTCTGAAACGAGCGTTCTTCATAAACGGGCTCTTCATATATGTTGACGCGATCTTGTATGTTCTGGTTCTCTCCATGTTTGCTGCTGATCCTACAGAGTGGTAAGTAACAAGGCAGGAAAAAGCATTCTACTGTACTCTCACGAGATATAGATCTTGGGTACAAGCTTAGGGTCTTTCAACGTAAAGGATTATGGTTAATCAACCCTCAGGCACACTCATATAGACGACAAGGTATATCATGTTTGTTTTATCAATAAACATGCGGAAGTTTAATGTATCAGAACCTCAGTTAATAAATTTAATATCCAGTGTGAACCATATATATATATATATATATATATATACGGATGACAAATGGCAGGATTCATCCTTGGCATAGCAGTGTGATATATATATATACATGTGTGGCAATCAGCCACAGGACCTCATAATGATTGCAAAGTGTGGATCTGTTAAATAATGCCAAGGTCACGCACGCTCAGTATGACCGCATTCCATTGATGTTTACATCTGTCACGCCACAACAAACAAGTCATGTGACCGCGATATTTGCATTATTCAAATGAGACTAGCACGGCCACAATCCGTCCCCATGCTATAGTCAGTCCCTGCACACTGGTTTGGCGGGTGGCGTGTCTCCCCCCTATTTTGCGGCAATGTTATTGTCTGCGCTCACTGACGCCCGTGTCTCTCCGGGATGTATGAAAATAATTGGCAGATTTTCCTTTTAGTTTATGAATGCAAAACCCACGGGTATCATTTTCAATTATTCACTGTCATTATCCTGTTGTTACAATTTTATGCAACTTATAGAGTGCTGTTTGTGAATGGACAACAGTGTTGGAACGATATTCGTATGTGGTGATCACTGAAATGTGTTGGTTTACTGCCAATGATTAGTAAATTTTTCTAAAACAGATCATTCATTTATACATTATTTTAAGGATTGTCATTATAAAATATGCAGTTATAAATTATATGTGTGTATGTGTTTGTAGGGTGGTGTTAATTACATAATTGTATGTGGCCTTGCTGCTGCATTTAATCCATACCAACCATGATATACATTGAAAATAAGGATCTTACACCACCATTTCTGAAGTGAAAACATTGCGGTGACATCGACAATAACAGTATACACCATGCTGACCCAGGGATGTCAACTAAGGTAATATCATGTCCTCTCCAACGAAGCAGTGATCACATTTAACACAAGACACGAACAATCGGTGTATGTGAGTGTAATAATTAATAATATCTGGATCACCAAATAACAATAAGTCCCATGCAAGTGATCATTAGCAAGAAAATTAACGGGACAAGTTGGCATACTGCCCATGGAGCAATGTACATTTCTCACAACAGACGTTTCAATAATGAAATGTTGTACATCAACAAGCAGGGTGTTAGGGATGACACCATATTCCTTCATATAATATTCTAATTTATTTTAACATAAGATATATGTGAGCCAGATTTGCCGTCTGCAGCAGTATATAGATGGGTGCTGAGGATACAATGGTCATCCACGGTCATGGGAGGTATCCACCAGCACGCCGATTCATTCAAATCAGGCATTCATTAACTGCATGAGTGCATATTATAAACTGGAGGTACTGATTAAAACAATTGATTTATTAACAACTCATAATGGATCATGTATATAGGAGGTGTACACTTGGGAGTGTACATATAGATATTCGTTGTTGTTTGAGATTATTGTGTGGCATGTAAGGTTTCGTTTTTGGTTTGTTTTTTTTTTTTTTTAGATCAAGGCATTATGGGAATGGGTGCCTCCGCTGACAAGTCTTGCTCAGCAATTCAGTTGAACAGGAAGTCCTTGTATATAGTACAAATATTCGTTGAGTGTATTGTCGCCCAAAATGGACTCAAATAATGATAGATCACATGTGGATGCGAGTTGTTAGCACTCTAATAATAGACACCCGGGATATATATATAGACCACTTGTATTGGTTAAGCTCCATTAGCTGTGATGGGACAGTTCAGCAGAGGAGATGTTTGTAACAGGTAAGAATACAACCGTAGAGCAAGGAGCATCTCGGCCGGCAGCCTCTTGATCACCAGGCAGCAACAGCGACACAGATTGACGGGAAATTGCTGTCTGTATTAAAAGATGGAAGACATTGGAACAGACGGTCATCTTTCAAAAACAGGCTCTCAATGGTGGTCCGACCCCGCAGAATATTTAAATCTTCACCCCATCCGGTCACTGGAAACACACTAATGTCGTGCTTCAGACAAAACCCAAGCCAAGGTGAGCTTTTGCCCAGAAAATCATTTGATAACATGTACAAATGTACATAAGGGTCCATCACCACAAAATTCTCAAGATTCTCACAATCTGGTAAATGTCAAACAGGACACTACGGTGCCAGCGCCCCTGAACTTATACAATCCATACTATTACGTCTGAGTCGGCCTGCAAATAGAATGGCCTATTGTACAGCAAAGCATATGATTGGGATAATTGATATAGCGTGTGAAGTTTCAATGGAGCTGACTGATTACCTTATCGTGGGTATTATGTCTGAACCTACACACACATTTCCTTGACTGTAAGCATCAATTAGAAGGCGCCGGCCATTAATGGCATGAGTCCCGTAGAAGGCTTCAACCAACAGTGCAATATGCCGCAACATATAGACAGTATTCGCTTTCTTCATGTCAGTTCGGACCTTTACTTCCCACGATATACATCCATGGCACCAGCCCTCAGAACTGACGACAGTTCTAAGCCACGGAGGTAAGTGTAAGGATGACTCACAATGGTCACAATAAATATACGGCAATAGTTATATTATCATTGAGTAGAATTAGAGAACAAGAGAGTTTGTGCTCATACATTTGACATTCTATTTCTCATTATGTCGTTGCTCATTATATTTGAATATATATTATGAATGGTTTTAAAACATCCTTAGATGATTGGTTCACCCCTGGTCCATATGAAAAAAGCGCAAAGGACAATTTTCTTGATTTTACATTTGAAGGATCCTGCCAGTAAGGTGGTCGCTCATCATACTTGACATCACCAAACCCTGGATGTGATGAGCACCTCGCCTTGAGCCTCAAGGATGCGGCAGTAGGGAAGGTGACCAGGCGGTGGCCTCAGAGGAACAAAATGTCCCATTCCACCTTTCGACTAACGTCAAATTCAATTTAATGAGGCAGCCATGAGTAGAATAATCACCAAGAGGAACCAGATGAGATAGGATGTTGGCTATACAGGGAGTTGATAATGGACGAAAACAGCAAGACGGCAAGAGATATGGCTGAGAAATGGGGGTTTGATAACAGAATGTGATAAAGACAATAAAATATCAAAACATCCTACAACGGGTATCCTGGTAAACTCATCCCAACAGAGTGTAGGCTCATCCAGTCACGCCTTCTACAGTTCAAATCCGGAACTGGGCGACCGCAATCACTTAACACCTCAAGACACTGGAATGTTGGGGTGCTTCACAAACATACGCCTGGGTGAGACTCATAAAAGTTACGACTTAAAATTCATAATGGTCCACCCGTGTTGAACTCAATAATATATGTTGGAGTATACATAAAATATATGTATACGTAATTATAACATCTCTCATCATGGCATCGACAGGAGGCCTCACCAATCAAGAAGATTCCCAGGATCAGCGTGATCCTTCCCAATATTCCAGCGGGCCGCACTTCACCAGGCGGGCCCAGCAGCTATTGGGCATCATGACATCTCGACATTACGTCTGTCAAATTGTCTTAAAAATGGGCCCGGCTACCCATGACTGTATAGCGTGTTTATAAACGTATAGCGTGTTTACTCAATAGAAAAACCAAGATAATATATCTTATGAATAGGTGGTGACCGGATATTCATTTGGAGACGAGGGTTGTTCCAATAACCCTTTCACGTTTTCATGCTCATTATCATAATTTATGCGTATGCTGGTTTCAAAGAATCAGCCTTAGTCAAGCGCGCATGGTTGTTGCATATTGTTAATATAGCCCTTTCAATAAACGATATGTTAGCAGACAGGTAGGGCGATAATAAAGTATATTATTGTCGCCTTGATCTGGGGAGTATTCGATAGATTTCTTAAAATATGTAGAATATTATGGTCTCAAAGTGTGATAAGAATCAGCATCAATACTTTGAATAATAGAACCTTTTAAGTGCAACCGGCTGGTGCAGGTAACAATATATTTTGATTTTTTATGTCGATGAACTTTATTGTGTTGGTGTACTGTGATTTCCGGTAAAACGCAGTATGTTGCTTTTATTACGAAAGTGAAATTATAGCGTTTAAAGTATGCAAACATGGCCTCAAATTCTCCTATGAATTTAGATTTGGCCACGAACAAATGCAGAATAAAATACATATATCACAACAACGACATTACTATATTTATTTCTTTAGTGATGATAAAGATTAAATGTTGTAAAAATTAAAGAACTACCAAATTTTTGGGCCTGACGTGTAATTCAACACGATTTCCAAAAAAAACAAAAATTTCGAAAAATCTTCTAATAGAAACATATATAAATTTACTTTGAAGCAACCTCCTCTACCCTTCGCCAAAAGTTCGTTGCTAAATAATAAAACCCAAAACATTATGAAAGACTACATTGTTGGAACCCATCTTGTGGCTTGCACAAAAGAATTAACAATATGGTATAGAATAAGTACTTGACAGCCATATTATTGGAATTCATCATGTATCTTGTATGTTGCAGTTTATTCTGAATGAGGCAAGCCTTTTTTCTTCACGACAAGAAGGAAGATTTTAAAGAGTTCCGGTGGGGACTTGAGGTAACCCTCCATTCCGGCCGTCGCAACCAGTACGAAACTAGATAGAGACTTGATGGTCGCCACCATGTCTCTACCATGTCTTTACCATGTCTTCATCTAGTCCAAGGCGGGAGCTACTGCGCTATCTAGTTTCGAAAAAAGTCGCCGCGCATCTACCTACTTTTTAGTTGCATTGACATGCAGCTCAACTAAAAAGTCGCGGGTGTTTGGTTACGGAAAAAAAATCAATAAAAGATCGCCACCAAGTAAAAAACCAACTCGAAACCTTGTATTTATCTACCGAGACCATGTCCTCATCAAGTCTCTACCATCAAATTATCAAGTCTCCCTGGTCGGGAGCAGATCGCCACTTCAACGTAGGTAACGAGGATAAAGATTAGATGGAGACTAGATAAAAGACATGATGAGGAGTTTGGTGGTGAGTTGGTGGCGATTAAATAAAAACCTGGTCAAGACCAGGTCTTTAACCAGGTCTTTATAAGGTTAAGTAACCACATCGCCATGATGACGGACATGTCACTGTTAAGTCTCTACATTGTCTCTACCTACGTCTTTTTACCATGTCGAGATCGATTTTTTCCCGGTACGGGGATAGAGTCTCCACCAAGAAGGAACCTTTGTTTAGCGTTTACTATCAAGCACAATTTTTGGGGGCCAAAATCAGGATTACGTTGTTGTAACCTAGTCTCTGATACCCGTCAAATTTCTTCAGGTTGCGAACTAGTAGCTGACGGTGGGAATGGAGGGGTAAGAGAAGACTTATGTGCCAGTGGTATTGTCTACTGACCAAATTCTGAGTGAGAAGGCTAACCTTAATTGTAAATAATTATAGCTAACTAATCTCCAGTTACTGCAAAGACTAGAAAATATATCATGTTTGGTTTTAAGTTAATTAATATCCATGCACACGGATCGTAAGTGGTAATATTTGTATTTGTTCCCACCATACCGCATAATCATATGTGTGGTTGGCGGCCAGCCAGAGATAATATCTTTGCCAAGGACACTCTCGTAACATTGACCCATTCCAAACTCCGGCATCATAACAAACGGTCATGTGATTGGCAGATTTGCATTTATGCAAACAAAGTTAGCCTTGCCGGCAGGCGGCTCCCATGTTAAAAGCAATTTGTGGATGCTGATTTTAAGGTTTGCATGCCTCCCGAAGAATTGCGGCAATGTTATTGTTTTTGGGCCTGTGATATCATGTTCCACGGGGGGGGGTGGAAACAAATTCCATCCTATGTGACAATTCCATGCAATTTGTAAGTTCTGGTTGTGAATATGTAATGTAGATGGTATTCGTTTGTGCAGTGGAAAACACAGATACACGTAGGGGAACAGTACTCGGTAATATATTCAATATTCAGGACAATACTGCTAAAACAAAGGAAACAAACATTTAAAATTGTATAAGATAGAATATAAATGCCAGAATATCAACAATGACTACGCACCTTATCAGAAATATTTCACCAAACTAGGGTTAAACAACGATTAGTGAACAGTCACACACAGGAGGTGCAGGGTAAATAAAATTTGACCTTAAACTAGGGTGCAAACATGTAAAGGACGGGGCTGAATCAACCAGATAACCTTATGACATTCGTGGCTAGAGATAGAATCAGGATATTTCAGTGCATGAGGCAGTAAATGTGTGGCCAACCATCGCAGTATCTCATGTTAACAGAGACATATAAAGGACTGAGTAATTCCTGTTAAGAAATTTGCGCATGTCATGCTTGGTAAGATAACATCATGTCAAAACCGGCCAATATTGTACTGTTATAATTTTTCTCCTCCTCTTAACGCCATGTTGTTTGCCACATCTTGTGAAAATAAGTCCAGTTCCTGGGATATTGAATGGGGATAGGCATAAGGCATGTAGCGTCTGGCGGTACTGGTTAGCGTCTTCCCCTTTGCACACGGCAGTGACCAGAAGTTCACCCAGTGCGCCCCTTATGGTAAGTAAGGTGTCACCGCCTAACTCCTGACCTTGACCCCACGCATTGCAGCCATAATGATAGTGAAACAGGGCGCCGTATATAATAGTAAACTATGTAAAAGGCATTGGCAATCAAAAGATAAATCAAAATTCACATTAGCTTATTTATTATGCCATTTTTCATGTAGTTCTTCAGTACCCGGTTCCAGGGTTCGCCAGATTCCCAGGCTGGAGCACAGATCACTGTCACTAATGGCCATTAGGACAGATTACGAGTCGGGGTGGCGGTGCATCTGTCAACAGCCAGCACCTGTTTTATGGATGTGGGAAATCTCCAGTACCAGATACTATTTCGTACCTATTTTTCGTGAGACTTTAGTTTTAGTGAATGTTATCCGGACAGAAAATGCAGCAATGAATAAGGCAGCAAACAACTGTAAGGCTGAAAGAGGTATAGACCAATAATCAGGCCACTGAACCATTCAGAAACAACAGACTGCTCCAATTGTCCTGCTTATACTGAAATATGTAAAGGGAAACTGTACCAATGAAGTCCTTACAGCAGGAGCTCCTACTTTCAGATGCTAAATATTTGCTTACTGGTCTGGCGGAATGCCAAAACCACAAGCGTTAGGATTATGTGTTAAATGTGTATCTTGCCTTTTCAATTGTAAATTATATTAAACTGATATTATAAAATCATCATAAGATTATTTAATAACAATCATTATCAAATATGCAGTTGTATGATACGTGTGTATGTTAATGTGTAAACATATATATATGTCTACCTTGTAAATGGCCAATGTGTTTGTACGTTCATGAAATTTGGCTTATTTAGCACATGCAAAATCCAGAATGTGTCGTGTTATTTGCTCAACACCCAGTATGAATAGTAAAGGTGAACGTACTTTGGGGATAGATGGGCGTCCGTGGTGAGCATTCATAAACGCCAATGAGTTCTTAAAATACTTGGTACACTCAACTTCATATTTAAGAATAGTAGCACGTTGCAATAATATTTAAATGTGGTGAATCGTGTGGTGTGTATCTTAGTCAACATGCTTACAATAGTAACCCCTCTATAATATAACATCTGTAAGTGACAATTTTAACACGGAAGTGCTGTAATACATGGTATGTAAAATTCACGACACTCGTCGAGCATAAAAAAAATACAAGGGTGTTCATACAATATAAGCATAATAAAATCATTGTCAAACAGTCGCCTAATATTGACTATTTGACGAGATGCCAGCCTCGACTCGTGATTTGATGAGGAGGCCAGGTGTGATAGGGGGAACGGTCAGCCATCCGCCCCTCGGCGTGAGAAAGGATATTGCTGTCCAACATTCTCCACGCACATTAAAATGAATGTGTTGAATGCACCTCAATAATACAGAATTGTTCTTGATGTAGAACTGAATAGAACCAACAAGACAGTAAACCATGTTTCTAAGAGGATGGTGTAGCCGTGCACTAAACAAAGGTTACAAGAAACAGCTATAAAACCAAATGAACAAACCATGTACAAACAAAATATGTCCTTACATCCGGCCCTTGGTGCAATGGACGGTGCGCCCGCCTCACTTAATTTGGTTAGAATTGTATATGGGTGATATGGTTCTGCATATTTGTAGAATATGTGTGGGAAAAGGAGATTCATATGTGGGTATATTGAAGGTTAATCAACCATAATCATATGTGTATACGTGTGTACTTTGCATATATATATCAGTGAAGACTGAATGGCCCCCATATATTAGTGGCACCGGCTAACCCCACGGGGATAGGGGGACCCTTTGGCCAGCTGGCATCTGTCACAAATGTCAGCTGTAACATGGGACACCCAAAACGGCAGCTGCCTGGATTCAAATGAGAATAACACACTCAGAAGAAATATCTGGTTTTGGAGATTGTCATTACGATCCATTACACTGAAAATCTTTGAGGGAAGTGGTACCAATTCTGATTTTGAGCGGGCATGCCAGGTGCAGAGGTAAGAAGGAGAAAGTCATGTCTCAAGGACCCGCGCCCAGAAGCGGCAACAAGGCGAGAACATCAATGCACGCTCGTGACAATTTCAAAATTCATATGAGCAATTCAAAGGGGGCATTGCTAAAACTGAGATGCCAACTCAGGAAAAACACACAAAGAAGGCCGCCAGTCTCTGTAGCTTCAGGCGTCGAGAACTAACCACACAACTATAATAAAACATTTTAAAAAGGACTACATTGTTGGATTTTATTCTAATTAAAAAAATAGTTCCCCCTTCACGTCATCTAGTTGCAACATCGTCCATCGCTCCAAAACAAAGAGCTCTCTACCCGACTCTTTGACTTTGCAACATGAAGGCTGTCAAGAGAAGGCAGACGAGAGAAGGCAGACGAGGCGCTGGCAATACGGAGCTCAGGCCGCAAGGTTTGAGATCCAGCCAGCAGAAGGCTGTTAACACTCCGTGCTTTCCATGCATCATCTACTAACAGTCACAGAACTAGAATAAACATTCTAAAGGACTTATTGTTTCTATTGATGGATTTGTTCTACTGCTCTGAGCAAAGAGTTTCCCAACCACACTCTTTAGCTTTATGACACAAATGGTGACTGATTATTCACTGATGTCCTTTCAAAAGTTCAACTACACAAACTAATAATAAATCTTTCAAACTCAACAATACAACCAGGATAACACATTAAGAGACTACATTACCGTTGTAGCATCTAACTGGAAGGTCATTCCATTGCACGGCTGTCATCATCTCAAGTGCATAATAGCTAATACTTGTGACGAGGAGGGAGGGGGTGTGATGGTCAATTTTTTAACTTTCAGCATGAAGGAGTCTGTGACGCCCTGAATTTAAAAAAAACTATGGTGATCTGGTACATCATTGGTTGTTGAACAAGCAGAGATAAACACAAGCTTTCATACTCCAATAATCCACCATGACGGCAAGATAGATAATGAGAAAGATTAACTTATAATTCACAACGATTAACAAAGACGGCTGGGTATGTGACATGTTTGGACCCGCGTGTGCACTCAATGCTGCGCCGCCTTAACTCACCCATGACGGTGGCTGCCGCCGGGAGAGCGGCCCCAGCTGAACTCTCGCCAGCTGGGTGGCGCTAGCCACTCATATCATGGCAATGATGCCGTGGTTGAAGGTTCAGATTGGTGCAAACCAGGTTAATTGGTTCAATCTTCATTGGCGGTTCTCACACTATTGCTTGCTGCCCTCCACAGACATGAAGAGGGCATAGCGGCTAACGTTTTATACTACTTAGACATATTTTGATATACATTTAATTCAAGGTATGATGTGTGGTGATCTGACAGGGAGGTTACCACAGAACAACCGAGGCCACGGTGCTACTAAAACAACGAGGAAGCACGATAGCCTACACCACTGGACAAGTATGAACCAATACAGGGTTCTCCAACAATGAAATCTACGGAAGGTAAGATCACCACCTACAAATTAAAATATTACCAAATACAAAATTACAGATTCAAATACGCATCGCGGGAAAGGTTGCCGCTTGCAATATATTTGAAGTAATGGTCTGCTGGCACTGTGGTGTTGGCCATAACCATTTCAAAACAGGAATAATTGAATGTACACACCACGATACTCGGCCCAGATCAGATACAGACTACAAAATACTAGTGTAGCTCACGAGTGGGCACTAAATGGTTGTAATGAATAATCATATGAAATCTTGACATAAATCACTTAACATTCTGAAATGTAATTGTTTCTTGTTGTTTTCAGATCGACAAATTGCCTACGTCACATTTATATATTTTTAATATTTTTAATTTATGTTATCATTTTCTTTTTTATTTAATCTTTATTTTAACATAAATAAGGTATGGTTCGAAATGCAGCTCGAAGGAGACCCACAGCGGAACAGGCCAATGTGAGGATTCCCGGGCCGAGGTCACCATTACCCCAAGCTGGGGCTACCCACAACAGCCTTGGCTCACACGTCTTGGTGCCCCTGTCGTCAGTTAGCTCCCTCGTGTCGATACCATCCAATCTGGTGCAGCAACACAGGCTTGTGGAGCCAAGGAAGATGTAGTCACCGTTTATTCTGTTGAATTTATGTCACTGGACCCCAAATGTAAAGCTGAGTTTCATATTGTCGAGCAGGCAAACAGGGTCATCTTGGTATACCTTTCGAGAGGCAAACATCATCAGTACTCTTTATATGGATCATCTATATGGTCTGTACCAGCAGCAAAAAATACATATATCATTATTACTTTCAACCATTTGAACTGGTCCGTTTATGGACAATTGCAGTCATTACTACATGAGCTCATACATACATAGTATACATAGGTAGAATACTGGATGCAGGCAGTTAAGCCTCTGTATCCAGATCATCTTCATCTTTTTCACTGCAACTAATCTGAGTAAGGTCACTTCTGGTTAAATGGGTCTTGTAATTGAACTTTATGGGTTGATTTTTGCCAATGTTTGTAAGCCTACGCTCAAAAGACTTAAGAGTGAGACACTGATAGCCTCTTCTGGCAGGGGTTGTTCCAGGTTTTCACTACTCAGAGCAAATGAGTACTTTCTTAAGTTGGTTCTACATCCTGACTGGAAGAGTTTCATACTGTTTTTTCCCTCTTGTTGCACTTTCTCCCTGAGTGTCAGGAGGTGGCTACATCTGGATCATACACACTATGTAGTATTTTTGTAGGTCTCCACCATATCACCCCTAAGCCTCCTATACACAAGGGTAGGTAATCCCAGTTTTCTCAATCTCTCCCTCATAACTTAAGTCTTTCAATGTTGGTACAAGTCTACTGGGCACGGCGTTGTACATTTTCTTATCAAGCTTCAATGTCCTTGATCTTTGTATGGATAAATACCATACCGTATTAGCGTTTTCAACACATGAGGTCTTACTTAAGGCTTTATACAGTTGTGGAACGTGTATTCATCTAGAAATTCATAAGTATGTCTGATGACACCCATAAATTAATAATTTGCTTTGTTGACTTTATCATTCATGTGCTTTTTCTAAATGTTAGTTTTTGTCTATTTAACTCCCAAAGTCTTTTTTTTCTTAGTGTACTGTAGTAAAATTTCCTTTTGGGCCTTGTTCTGTGTTTTGATCAAACTTGTACTTGAATTCTTCTCTATTTTTTTTCCCCCATTTTATCACCTTGCACTTGTCAGGATGAAACTTTAAAGCCATGTATCTGACCACCTCTGGGCCAGATCATCTTGGAGCATTTTACGCCCTTTCTTTTTTTTAAGATTTTCTTTAAACAAAAAAAGGTGATTGTACCCTTTTGGAAAGATGTAGATCACGAAAAATATTGGGCCAAAGGGCACTACCGGGGGTGCCACTTGTAACAGAGGTCCCGTCTGATGGGCCCATTTATATCACCCCTCGGGTCTGGCAAAAAGAATCCCTCCACAGGTTTTGGATTTTCCATCTTAATTTAAAGGGTTTGTGAGGCACTTTGTCAAACGCCCTTATGAAATCATATATATCACATCACACCGTTTTCAAAGAAAATTTTT
>JAGTTF010005656.1:49403-60682 GCA_019095985.1 Streblospio benedicti
TTACAGTTGAAGCACGACACATATATTTATTTATTTATTACTATGGACTTAGCGGAGCACTATAGACTACTTTAGCAGACGAAGCACTTACAGTTAGCAGACGAAGTACTTACAGTTAGCAGACAGAAGCACTTACAGTTGAAGTGACACATAGATTTGCAGCGAACAGTTGATACAGCTACGGTTGATATTTATTGATGACACGTTTATTTATTTATTACTATTTATTACTGTGTGTAAACAAAAGTGGAGTCGGTCGCGGACCCAGCATGACCGGAGATGGTCTCTGGGCAGTTTCTGTGTTGATTCGCAACGCCACTAGCCCAAGCTAGGACGCGATGGTCGGCTGACTCTTGGACGATGTTGGTTCCTTTACTACTCCTCGTTGTGTTAACTGGTACCCCACGTACAGGCCACCGCCCAGCATACTGGGCGAGTGCCTGGTGACAACAAGCCGGGTTTCACGACAGGCCCCTGCACGGAGGGGATGTCGCAGGTGCTGACACGCAACGATCAGGGCGTCCCCTTTTACGCAAAGCCACGTATGTCCCAGGCGCTATGAGGAGGGGGGTCGCCATCGGCTAGCCCCATCAGATATGTAAAGAGGGCCTATCCCCAAAGGGATAGGTTACCAGCCCTACATGCTATCCGACTAGCGTCTACAAGGAAACTGAGGCCCCTAATGGCCAAGTCTCAGTATTATAGTGTACTTGAGTCCCTAATCCTACAGTGGGCTTAAGAAGGAACAACAACAAGGTGTGTAACAAAGGGATAATATTACCTAGTCCAGTGCAACTTACATAACCTACTTTATACTCTGCGAGGTTGCTGCAACCTCGCAAGGAGACCTACTAAAGAACTGGTTTTGTTACACTGTGATCATAAGGGCAATACAACTACGGTTCTGAGGATTATACAGTGAAGTCTTATACAAGTCTTATACAGTGAAGCACTTGGGTTTAGTACAGTTACAGTGGTTAATAGATTACGTTTTGCAAGCATGTACGGTTTGCCTCAGAGCGCATTCAGTTATATTTCGGGTCGGCTAATGGTAGATAGTGGCTGATCATGTGCTTGACTAACAGACATGTTATTTGTTGGATTCAATATTACAGAACATGTCAGAATTGATTGACACTAGATGTGAATGTGTAGTTAAGTATTAATGTTGGTGACAACCTATGCTCACAGCGCTTATTTATTATTGGGATCATCCATTACCGGCTCACTCAGTCATTATGTCTAAATGATGCACGTGATGATACAAAGTTTTGAATGGCGAGCTAGAGACCGTTTATCAGGCGTTTATATATTTATAGTCTGGATTAACTCAAAGGAAGGAACACGAGCATCAATGTACGATGTGATCATAAGATTATACTAAATTTTATATACACACACAAATACATACTCTGATTTCAATGGTAACATGCTGTGGGCTATATTTCGTTTATTCCTGGTATAGAGAATTTGTCTTATTGTCTGGTAGTAATCCCTGATAGTCATAAGTTTTCAACAATAGTATTATATAATGTATTGGTGAAATAATCAGTATTGGAGATGAGAAAATATAAACTTGACGTAGGGAATTTTCCTTGTTCTGCAAGTGAGTTTTTGCTACCACAGATATGACAACTGTCCTCATCAAATGTTATACTCTCATTGTCATTGTTATCACTATCATCCACATTGGGATACTGTCATTCTTTGATTTCTCAACCCCCACTGGAATAGCCTTGCACAGACCTAGCTCGGCTGCCTTCTTGTAGCGGCAACCTTTGCAGTCATTGCGTGTTTTTCATGTTGATTTTACAATGGCCTTCACGTTCACAGACCAAGAATCTATGGTATTGCTTGCCCCTTGACGAACCACTGGCAGGCAGCACAGACAGGAATGTCACTGTCAGAGGGAGACACATCTTTCTTAGAGCAACACACTTGGCAGCTTTCAGTCACGGCACCTTCTGATGATCCAGTCACATCTGGGTGGCAGCGTGTCGGCCTTCTTTTTTTTGGGAGGTAGTGGTTTTACATGCGCCCAGCAGAGCAGGTTTATAGTAGCGGCAGCCACCACAGCTCACCCAGGGGTCAACAACACATTTTCCTGCCGCCGGACACTCCATGAAATCACGTTTGTTTGCTTATTGTGCACAGCCAAAAGCGGGAGTAGCATCAATATGGCTATATGATATGCTGGTATACATATTAATGATAATGATAATGGTATTCACGTGGCGACTATTGTGTCTGTTAGTTTATACTCGGTGTGCAGAATTGACCCACCTTCGGGTCACACGTGCTTAATAGCAACACATGGAACTTTGGCCATGCCTATGGTAGTATTCTTCAATAAATGAAAGTCTATCTCTTCAATTATTCACTTAAAATCGTGACAATCCATCTGTTGTTCTTTTAGAATAGCAGGTAAATATGCTATTTTAGCGATTTGTTATATATTTGTAACACATACTTGAAGAGTCTTGTTGTAGTTTGCTACTAGAATAAGTGCTGGAACTTGGAATGAAGCTTGTGTAATTTAAGAACCTGACAGATACCTCAGACGGTAAAACCTCATTTTGTTTAAAAGATAATGTGAATCATTTCATTGGTATATCTATATAACTGTCTCTAAGTGGGTTTTGTTGAATTGTTGTCCACCAGACGGACTGTGTCCCAAGTTTGTGATAGACTGCTATATAGTTATGATAAGTGGTTCTGTAACGAAACTAGCTTTTGTTAGGTCTCCGAGGTTGCAGCAACCTCGCTGAGTATAAAGTAGCCATAAGTAAGTTGCACTGGACTAGGTTTATTATCCCCCTTGTTACACACACCTTGTTGTTGTTCCTTCTTAAGCCACTGTAGGATTAGGGACTCAGTGCACTATAGTACTGAGACCAGGCCATTAGGGCTCAGTTTTTTGTAGACGCAGTCGGATGTAGGGGCTGGTAATATTCCTTTGGGGATAGGCCATTTGACAGGGGGCTAGCCGGTGGCGAACCCCCTCCTAATTTTGGGACCCGTGGCATCTAAGGGGGACGCCCTGGTCGTTGCGTGTCAGCACCCCCCTCCCGCCAGAAGGGGCCTGTCGTGAAACCCGGTTAGTCACCAGGCACTCGCCATACGCTGGACGGTGCCACGTGGGGGTACCAGTTAACACAACTAGTAAGGGAACCAGCATCGTCAAGGGATCCAGTCGTCAGTGTGGCGTCCTAGCCTGGCTAGTAAGTCACAGTCGTCAGCTGCCCAAGGGACTGAACGACGCCGATTCTAATTTTGTTTGTGTTCCAATTGATAGCAATGTACATACTGTGGCATTTTTAATAATTTTACCTATGCACACCCCCTGACGTACTCAGCATATGGATCACGTTGTAGCTAATACGCGAGTTTTGTCAGTAGATAAGTCACATTCACAAACTGAACGACGCCACCTGTGGTTTACAGGAATATTGTTGCAGATGTCGCTTGTATCAGCCGATTGGCTATGTTCTCTCTGTCAGCCAACCTTATCTCTATCTCTGCTTTCAGCAATACACTGGCTGATGAAAAATATGCTGTTCTTCTATATTTGGACCCATATGGCAACTAATAATAATTTTGTATGGGCGGGCATTCCTGTAGGCCCCTACGGCGTGTCGAAGACATATTTTGGGGCTTAGATAAGGTTTATTCTTCATATCTTCCCTCCCATGGTTATTTTCATTGTCTAATCACAATGAACCAACATCTTCAACCACAAATTGTGTTATATTTGTACATCTCTCTTGTATAAATGTAGCACGTGACCCGAAATTTTGCCTTTTGTCAATCAATAATTTTTTTTTAAGGTTTATATACTTCTAGTATAAAACTTCACAGTCGCATTTTTGAAATCTCAAGTCATAATTGTTATGTATGATAGGGTTTACATGAATCGCGCATTTAAGTTTTATAAACTAAAAATTATTATCGTATAAATACACCCCAGGACACTTAAGTTCAGCAAGCTAAAACTATTATTTTGTTAATTCTATACACGTTATACATTGTAGGACCATTGTAATGACTGGAACTTGCCTTTACAACTAATTGTCTAACTGGATCTTGATATGAACTGGATATTTTACTATGCATTTTATTAGAGATGAACCATCACACCCGGGCGCATTAATGGTGGCAGTATCTCTCACGGACATTTGGTGTAAAACCTGAACCTACAGCCATAGTAACATGGGGGAGGCCAGAGAGCTCGGTAATGATTTGAGCACAGTGGGTCCGTGTTTAATATTAAGCAGTCTTATCATGGCGGTTTGCCGCCTCGCCAAGCAGCGGCCGGCAGCGATGGCGGATGGTGCGCTGGGCGCCTCCATGGCCGCCCATGAAGAACGCTCGCAGCGCACCAGTGTGTATCTCTGGAGGCGGAAGCCGGCAATATTCCTGTTTGTAACCAATAATTTTATGATTACGTATGTGTTCGGAGGACCAAATAAAGCAAATTGCCACTCCGCCACAGAAAATGTAGATCCCAAATTTGTATTATGAATGTGCAAACTGTTTTAGGGTCACATAAAGCTACATAATGGATGTTTGAGAGCTGTAACATAGTAGAATGAAATTGTACAAACCTTGTCAATCTTGATTGAATGTTCAGAAGAAAAACCACCCTCTCTCCTGGGACTGCTTGGTGACAAGTATGAGTGCTTATACATTGCTATACGACACACCTCTACTGATAAGCTAAATATTGTTTGGCGAATGAAATTGATTAGCAGACCATTACATGAATTAAGCCGTATGCGACTGATAGATGCATTTAAACTATGTAGTAGTATTTTCACTTCAAAATATATGGATGCAATATCATTATTTTCAAATTTGTTATTGAGTGCACCCCTACTTAACAAATGAACCTTACTGAACCACCATCACATTTATGCTTGGTACAATATTGTTGTTCTTCATACTGCAGTCTGTCTTTTATGGTGGTTTTACATAATTCTTTTTAAAGCGTGCATATTTCTGTTCTTATAGAGATTACTTAGTCCATTTTTCATCTCTTATGGTATGTGATTTATCCACTGCGATATATCTTCCCATGAACTCATGCAGTAGTGACTGCAATTGTCCGTGAGCGAACCAGTTCAGATGGTTGAAAGTAATATTGATATACGTATTTTTTTTTGCTGCTGGTACAGACCATATAGATGATCCATATAAGAGTACTGATGATGTTTGCTTCTCGAAAGGTATACCAGGATGACCCTGTTTGCCTGCTCGACAATATGAAACTCAGCTTTACATTTGAGGTCCAGTAACATAAATTCAACAGAATAAACGGCGACTACCTCTTCCTCGGCTCCACAAGCCTGTGCCGCTTTCTGCACCAGATTGGATGGTATTGACACGAGGGAGCCAAATGATGACAGGGATACCGAGGCGTGTGAGCCAAGGCTGTTGTGGGTTACCCCAGCTTGGGGTAATGGTGACCTCAGCCCGGAAATCCTCACGTTGGCGGTGCCACCGCTGTGGGTCTCCCTTCAAGCTGCAATTCGAACCATACCTTATTTATATTAAAATAATAAAAAAAAAATTAAAAAAAAGGGAATTAAGTCGTCCTAGTAGACTCTACAGGGCCCACAACATATGGTATATGCGACGAGTGATTTTATACTATCCCTTATTCCTGTTTTGAATTGGTTGTGGCCAACACCACAGTGCCAGCAGACCATTCCTGCAGATATATTGCAAGCGGCAACCTTCCTCCCTCAATGCATGTTTGAATCTGTAATTTTATATTTGGTCGTATTTTAATTTGTAGGCGATGATCTTACCTCCCGTTGATTTCATTGTTGGCGAACCCTGTATTGGTTCATACTTGTCCAGTGGTGTGGGCTATCGTGCTTCCTCGTTGTTTTTAGTAGCACCATGGCCTCGGTTTGTTCTATGGTAACCTCCCTGACAGATCACCAGACATCATACCTTGAGTTAAATGTATATCAAAATATGTCTAAGTAGTATAAAACGTTAGCCGCTATGCCTCTTCATGTCTGTGGAGGGAAGCAAGCAATAGTGCGAGACCCGCCAATGAAGGTTGAACCAATTAACCTGGTTTGCACCAATCTGAACCTTCAACCGCGGCATCGTTGCCGTGATGATGAGTGGCTAGCGCCACCCAGCTGGCGAAAGTTTGGCTGGGGGGCTTCCGGCGGCAGCCATCGCCATGGGTGAGTTAAGGGGGCGCAGCATTGAGTGCACACGTTGGTCCAACTGCCGAATGCGCGAATCCGACTGTTGGGCAAACAACCCATCCAGTTTTTGGCTATACATGTCACACACCCAGCCATCTTCGTTAATCATTGTAAATTACAAGTTAATCTTTCTCATTATCTATCTTGCCGCCATGATGGATCATTGGGGTATGAAGGCTTATGTTTATCTCTGCTTGGTCGACAACCAACGATGTACCAGATCACCACAGTTTTATTAAATACAGGGCGCTCATAGACTCCTTCACGCTGAAAATTAAAAAAATTGACCATCACACCCCCTCCTCCCTCGTCACAAGTGTTAGCTATTATGCACGTGAGATAATGACAGCCGTGCAATGGAGTGGCCTTCCAGTTAGATGCTATAACGGTAATGTAGTCTCTTAAGGTGTTATCGTGGTTGTATTGTTGAGCTTGAAAGATTTATTATTAGTTTGTGTAGTTGAACTTTGGAGGGACGTCGTGAATAATGAGTCGCCATTCGTGTCGCAAAGTCAAAGAGTGGGTATCTCTGTGGCCATCATGTGGACAGAAGGGAAATGAGACGTTTGAGACATGCTGCATTAGCATTCAATTGTTTCCTTTGCACAAGGCATCGTTTTCTGCAATCTTATTCTACCAGATTGCAGTAATAGTGAATTTGAATGGTTCTTGCATAATGATATTTCTGAAGCAAGGAAAATAAAAATCATCATGTTATGATTATTGTAAAATTCCTTTTGCATTCATTCGAGTGTATCGAAAGTATTGAAATAATACAGAATTTGCTAGTAAGACCATACTCACACTACAGTGGCAAGGTTCAAATTAAGCCAATTGGCTAGATTTGATGTGTGTCTAGCGCTAGCCCAGTTGAGGTTATTAAAAAGCTAATATGAGCCAACAACAATCATGAGACTTTTTGCCCACGGCGTGGCTTTCGACAAAATGTCGGGGCGCGCATCCTTGTGGGAGCCCCCAGCCGATATTCCTTGCGGGCATTTGCCCGAAATCCACCGAGATTTGCGCCCATTCGAGCGGTGGGCGTGCCATCGCCGCACCGATTTTTGGTTTCAAGGGCATTTTTGAAATCGGCTCGTAAGAAAGCTCTTCAAAATGAGGTGCAACACATGGGTATAACCTTGCGAGTGACGGCAGTGAGAAATTTAATTTTTTTCGACAACTTACTCACTTACTTGCGGACTCCGCCCCGTTCGTCCAGAAAGCACCTGAGTCCATCTGAGCCCATAACCAATTGAAGTGAGGCATACTATTTTTTTTTTATTTATAATAGAAATAGTGTATAAGTCCAACTTTTTTTTGGTGGCTCAGCGGTGAAATATTTACACTGATTGCAAAAGTACGGCATGAATGCAGTCGGGACCTTTTTTTGGGCATCGAAGGCCAAGCTCTTGCCTAGGTGCCTGCTTTTGACCGAAATGCATGAGGTCGGTATGTTATGGCAGCCATGCCCACTTTTCTGCACACAGTGCGACGTGTTTGTGAAACGTTGTATTTCCTCTTTTAACGCATTAATTAGGCCAAAGTACAGTTTTTCAGCAGATGCGACATATTGGCCTTCTAGAGGAGACTCATTTTGAAATCGCCATTCGTCAAGCGCAGTAGAGGTGCAACACGTGGTATAACCGCGCCCGATTTCATCAGAAAGCACCAGAGTCCATCTGAGCCCATAACCAATTGTAGTGAGGCGTACTATTTTTTATTTATAATAGAAATAGTGTATAAGTCCAACTTTTGGGTAGCTCAGCGGTGAAATATTTACACTGATTGCATTTTTGCCGTTTTTAACGACTTATTTAGGCCAAAAGTGCGGCATGAATGCAGTCGGGACCCTTTGGCATCGAAGGCCAAGCTCTTGCCTAGGTGCCTGCATTGGACGAAATGCATGAGGTCGGTATAAATACGGCAGCCACGCCCACTTTTCTGCATACAGTGCGGCGTGTTTGTAAAACGTTGTATTTTCGCCTCTTTTAACGATTAATTAGGCCAAAGTACAGTTTTTCAGCAGACGCGACCTATTGGCCTTCCTAGAGGAGACTTTTGCCCACAAGTATGGCTCAACGAACATCCGGGGCCAGCGTCTTTGCGGGAGCCCCATGCGTATCCCAGCGGGCATTTGCCGAAATCCACGGGCCCTGGCACATTCGCGGAGGAGCGTATGGGCACAACCGTCACTGATTTTGGTTTCGAGGGCATTTTTGAAATCGGCTTGTCAAGCACTTCGAGTAGAGGTGCAACACCTGTGCATAACCTCGCTGAGTGACAAAATTTCATTTTTCACCACCACACACACACTTACTAGCGGACCGCGCCGATTTCGTCCAGAAAGCACCTGAGTCCATCTAAGCCCATAACCGATTGAAGTGAGGCGTACTATTTTTTTTATTTATAATAGAAATAGAGCATAAGTCCAGCTTTTTGGTGGCTCAGGTGTGAAATATTTACACACTGACTGCATTTTCGCTGTATTTTAACGACTGATTTAGGCCAACGTACGGCATGAATGCAGTTGGGACCTTTGGGCATCGAAGGCCAAGTTCTTGCCTAGGTGCCTGCATTGGACGAAATGCGTGAGGTCAGTATGTTACGACTGCCACGCCCTTTCCGCTTACAGTGCGGCGTGTTTATGAACGTTGTATTTTTTGCCGCTTTTAGCACTAATTAGTCCAAAAGTACAGTTTTCAGCAGACGCGACCTATTGGCCTTCCTAGAGGAGGCTTTTTGCCTGGCGTGGCTCCGCCGATGAAACATACGTGGATGCATCCTTGCGGGGAGCCCCAGCGTATCCCAGCGGGCATTTGCCCAAAATCTCCAATTTGCTCACGTTCGCAGGGCTCGTGTGGCCGCGCCGTCGCAGCGATTTTGATTTCAAGGGCATTTTTTGAATTGGCTCGTCAAGCTCTTCGAAATGAGGTGCAACACGTGGGTATAACCTCGCGAGTGACGAAATTTAATTTTTCACCAACTTAATCACTTACTTCCGAGGGTCGATTTCGTCCAGAAAGCACCTGAGTCCATCTGATTTTATTATAAATAAAAAAATAGTATGCCTCCCGTGGTTATGGGCTCAGATGGACTCCAGGTGCTTTTCTTGAAAAACTCAGCGGTCCGCAAGTAAGTGAGTAAGTTGGCAAAAATGAAATTTAGCCACGCGGACCCCACGTGTTGCACCTCTGTACTCAAAGCTTGACGAGCCGATTTAAAAATGAGACTTAGGGAAGGCCAATATGTCGGCGGCCTGCTGAAAAACTGTACTTTTGCCTAATTAATGCGTTAAAAAGCTGCAAAAATACAAAGTTTCAAACATGTCACACTGTGTGCAGAAAAGTGGGCGTGGCTGCCGTAGAATACCGACCTCATGCATTTAGTCAATGCAGGCACCTAGGCAAAGAGCTGGGCCCGATGCCCAAAAAGTGTCCCGCTGTATTCATGCCACCCAATCAGTGTAAATATTTCACGCTGAGCCACCCAAAAAAGTTGGACTTATACACTATTTCTATTTGGTTCACTTGGTCAGACTCAGATGACTCAGGTGCTTTCTGAAAATCGGCCTTTGGGAAGTAAGTATAAGTTGGCAAAAAAAATTAAATTTCCGTCACTCGCGAGGTATACCCACATGTTACCTCATTTCGAAGAACTTGACGAGCCGATTTCCCAAAAATGCCCTCGAAACCAAAATCGACGGCGGCCCCGCCCACGCGCTCGAACGGCAAATCGTGATTTTCGGGGCAAATGCCCGCTGGGATATGCGTGGGGCTCCCGCGGGATGCCCCCCTTGAAGTCGAGCCGTTTCACGCTCGTGGGCAAAGTCTCATGATTGTTGTTGGCTCATATTAGCTTTTACTAACCTCAACTGGGCTGGCGCTAGACACATCAAATCTAGCCAATTGGCTTAATATGAACCTTGCCACTGTAGTGTGAGTATGGTCTTACTAGCAAATTCTGTATTATTTCAATACTTTCGGATACACTTGAATGAATGCAAAAAGGAATTTACAATAATCATAACATGATGCTTTTTATTTTCCTTGCTTCAGAAATATCATTATGCAAGAACCATTCAAATCTCACTATTACTGCGATCTGGTAGAATAAGATTGCAGAAAACGATGCCTTGTGCAAAGGAAACATTTGAATGCTAATGCAGCATGTCTCATAAACGTCTCATTTCCCTTCTGTCCACATGATGGCCACAGAGATTCCCCTCTCACCCGTTTTCTCTATTGCACACGTCTGCATTTGGCTGCTTTTATTGCAAATACTCAGATCCAGAGTACGCGCAGGGGGGTTCTACTGTATATGCCTTTCTGGAAACATAGTCAGTCTGGTTTACAGAATGTAAATATGGTGTTGAATACATAGTTTCATTATCTTTTATAAATTTCATACATATAATGGATTTTCATTGAATCATAATAGTTTATCCACGTGATGTTCTGGGTCGACATCTTAATAGGTTTTGACATTGACATTTTCAGTAAAGGAAATTTTTGAGAAATGTTTGTTCTGTATTCAAATATGTGCCATGATATTTTTTTATCAAATAGGCACAAGTGCAAAAATCAGCAAAACTCTATCACATTAATATCTTCCTATGTAAATGACTTTTGAAATATTTGATAACAAATAATTTTTGCTTACAACTCAGAAATCCTCAATCATCAGTTGGAAATCGTCTAGACTAATTGTTTTCCTCGTCCTCTCAGATTGCCAGCATCGAGGAACCGGACTGCTCGTGGTAACAACAACTCGAACAGTGAAAGAAACTGTTGATGCTACCTACAACCATGTATTATAATGAACTGTGAAAGGCTAATTGACGTGTTATGACAGGAATAACATTTTAGTAAACGTCTTTATTGCCCATGAGTCAACGTTGCTTTATCAAAGCGAACGCTGTGCTGTTCTGAGCAATAACATGATCTAGTTACACTAGACTTGCCGTTAGACTTCGCTTCATACGATTTTTAAAAAAATATAGCCTGTTTTATGAATGGTAAAATATATACTGTTTCAAAGATAAGTACATCATAT
>JAGTTF010005656.1:75776-90066 GCA_019095985.1 Streblospio benedicti
ACAAAAATAACCTTACGATCCGTTTATAGGGCATTAACTTAAACCATTTTCCAGCAATGTAGTCTTTCATAATGTTTTGTTTTATTCTATATTGTTATTGGAAGGAGACTAGCCTCACTTAAGATGAATCCAACAAAAGGAAAAAATGTAATCTTCTTTAAAAACGCCTTATTGTGATTACACCCATTACCCAATTAACGCTTGAAATCTTCCGTATTCTCAATAGACTGTTCTTGACGGACGTTATGATGTATGCGACTGTCCCGAATTGACAATTTTAGCCCCGCTATGGGCGTTACACATGATCGTGCTCTGATGTCTCTCATACGGTTCAAATTCCTCATTTGTTTCATGCATTTATATGAGGAACAAAGCATATTGTAACTCATATGCGAGGATAACACTGATTTCCACTGTGCTCTCGTGAACCCTTCTTCCAAAGTGCCTCCCGCTAATCTAGTGGATTGTTCATCAATGTCCTTACACAGAGAAATGTCAGTGATTTGGTGATTAGAAAAGTGTCTTTACTTGAATCAGCAGTCATCTGAACGCACGCTAGGTGTACTATATCATTGTTGTGTGAATATGCCAGGCACGCCGCCCCACCCTGGGGGCGGTACATCACATGCGGGGAAGTCACTAATGTTAACGTTTTTCACATATTATTAACCTGGTACCACAAGCTTGGGGCCAAGCCAAGTTCATGAATTTTATCCTGTCATGCCTCGGGGAGACCGTAATTATATGATCATTTCTTATTACCACCAATCCATGAAAACGTTTGCTTACCACTATGCCAATTGAACATTGTATAAAATAGGATTTGTAAAATTCAAATGGTTGTCATAATGGACGATAATCTGTGTCGAGGACTGCTCGTCTATACTGGAGGGTAACCACGCCTTGTCTTCAGGGCCTCGTTCGTCTTCACTGGAAAATGAATGTCTGAAACCGACAGCATCCACAACCTTGAAATTCTGCCACTTGAGAAAATATACTGGTAGGACGCTACCATTACAAAGATATGCCCATTACAACTTCGTGAGGACCCCTTTAAGCTATCATGTTAATCAGAAGGGCGCTAATGTCGTTGTGACAGCAAGCAACATGTGAAGGGAACTGCGGTTGCAATACACCAAATCCATGCTATCACCATCTCAGGGACGTTGCCTAAATGCCTATATTTATATTATAACTTGGCTATTGGAGTTAGCTATTATGATTGTTTTACTATGGGGGGGTTTGCTTTCTCGCTGATTATACCTAATGTCATCTGGTGGTGTGCCATATTCCTCCTATTTGCCTGGGCCAGCATCGGGCACAGGTGACTATGTAGGCGCACTGGCTACACTCTGACGGCCATACCGGCGGCGCCCTACCTTCAGTGCATGCAGTGAACTAACATGGCAGTTGTCCACGCGTGTCATTCAGAGCGAATGAGTGTCTTACTGTACACGCCCATTAGTTACACTGATTCCTTTGCATCGACAATGGTGCATGCTTACCTGTAATTCATTTATTCACCATTAAAAGCAATCAACCCAGATCTTATGCATATTTCGTCTAAAAACTGATACGTTTCTACACACATCAAATGTACCAAGTTTGAACACCTACTCAATTTTGACGAGGAGTCAAGGAACATCGTGCGAAATATAGATACAGTTCAATTATTATTACAAATATGTCAAAAGAAAGCTTATTTTAACATACTTCCATTTTGATATTAAGACAATGAACTCACTTACGAGCCCCAAGTGGTGTTTCTAACAGGACCTTTGAATTTTCACATGATATTTAATAGGTCACTGTTCCTTCCCACGCGACAGCTAATCAACATTCTTTTGTCGCCTGTAAACTCATCAAATAACACCTACCGCGGCACCTGGACGGAATAATGGCCCATTAGAAGGAACAGGCATTGACAGATTGTTTACGCCTGGGATCCTGGATTCGGCCGGCTGTTGGCTTTCTGATCTTAAGTGTCTGGTTACGCAATTCTCCCTAAAAATCTACCGACCTTACCTCCTAGTGGGTGGGTGTCTGGTAAAGTCGTTGCAGTGTGCTATCAGGTTCCACTCTGTCGTACCAGTATCCTCACACTGCGACGGGCACTGTACGTCACTGTGTGTGTCGTCTTTCTGAGATCTTAACAATGGTTTGAAGGTTCCGGTGTCATATTTTATTGTGAAGTTCATGTACTGTGTAGGGATGGGTGAAGTGAACTAAGTGAAACAATTTTTTTTTTACCTGGCGGGTGCCATCTGTGTTAGTTCAAAACAAGATGACCAAAATGAACCCTCTTAATTCTAATTTTCATGGTTAGGCAAACAAGCGCCCACCACCGTGCTGACACAGCTGAACTGGTTGCTATCAGTGACTAGTCAGTTCAGTGACTAGTCAGTTCAGTTTCAAATGACTTAATTATGCACATTACTGGTCTATTACCAATACAATAACAATCAAGTCTATCGGCGCCCCTGGGGATATTGTCTACATATCACATGTGTGTTATATTCCCGGCACGCACACAGTCCAAGTTCCAGTTTCCCAATCACGTATCTCGCCATCATGCCATCCACGCCCGCCACATTCTCCGCACGGACGCACGGACGCTATAATGCTGCTGTCATACATGGTCTGTGCGTCCACGCAAAAGCGTTAAAATCAATAAATGCTCCCACTGCCAGGTCAGTCCCCCTGTACTGCCGACATAACATTATTCACATTATATCGCATCTGGTTCTTGTTTGGGATCAGTGTGGTTTTGTGGTCAATTATATCAGGCGACACACTAGTATTACTACTGTTATTGTAATTGACATTTTTCTTGTCAACCCTGACCGGCATTCTGTAGCATTCCCACCCTCTCTCCATTGATACACGCCTCCAGCTGAGTCCGCTGACAACCAACTATTTTCTTGCCTCGAGGTGTTACAGGAATTTTTTTAGATTTTCCCTTCCTATCATGGGTGGGCACGCATGCCCTGTAAAGCCTTAACTCGGGTGGCGCTCTACTCACACCCGAGGACGACTTCTAGCACGTCGGCTTGCAATAACATTCTACTTGCGCCTTGGTGACTGCCCTTCTGCAGGTTAATTGACATGAGTATCATTTGTGCCAGTTACCAAGTTGACGCTTGCGAATCTTTCTAGGTTTACAGTGGGCTATTCTCGCCACGGACGTTATGATTTGTGTACGAATGTCCCGATGACAAATGTTAGCCTCGCTATGGGCGTTGCCTGGATATTGTGATTCACCGTGCATAGTCATATTCTAATGGCACTCATGTAATTCATATAAATGTCAGTGTACACCCTATAAAATTGACTCACCTGATACTAGACTAAGACGTATTGAAACTCACATGTGAAGATAGTTCCAACCTTGCATCCATGCCCTCATGGTTTCTCCTCTCTAGCGCCTCGACACTAACCTCGTGGAGGTCATTATTTTCGAGTGACTATCAGGGCTCCCCCTCTTACCTAGCACGTGTGTTCTTGAAGTTGCAGGCACAACTTCTCATTTTGGACATCACTTGGCATTCAGTTACTGGTCTTATGGCAAGACCTGATGTGGGCGATATCAAGTGACGCTGCACGTTCATTTGTTGAACTTTCACAGTCATGGGTAGCCGGCCCATTTGGAAGAAAATTTGACAGACGTAATGTCGAGATGTCATGATGCACTAATAGCACTGCTGGGCCGGCCTGGTGAAGGCGCGGCCTGCTGGAATGTGGGGGGAGGATCACGCTGATCCTGGGAATTTTGTTGATTGGTGAGGCCTCCCGTCAATGCCATGATGAGATGTTATAATTACGCATACATATATTGTATGTATACTCCAACATATATTATTGAGTTCAACACGGGTTGACCATTATGAATTTTAAGTCATAACTTTTATGAGTCTCACCCAGGCGTATGTTTGTGAAACACGCCAACATTCCAGTGTCTTAAGGTGTTCAGTGATTGCGGTCGCCCAGGTCTGGATTTGAACTGTAGAAGGCGTGACTAATGAACCCACATTTGTTGGGATGAGTTTCCCAGGATAGTTATCCTGGGAAACTCATCCCAACAGAGTGTTATCAACTCCCTGTATAGCCGACATCCTATCTCATCTGGTTCCTCTTGGTGATTATTCTACTCATGGCTGCCTCATTAAATTGAACTCGACGTCAGTCGAGGTGGAATGGGACATTTTGCTCCTCTAAGGCCACCACCTGGTCACCTTCCCTTCCTGCCGCATCCTTGAAGCTCAAGGCGAGCTGCTCATCACATCCAGGGCTTGGTGATGTCAAGTATGATGAGATACCACATAACTGGCGGATCCTTCGAATGTAAAATCAAGAAACTTGCCCTTTGCGCTTCTGTCATATGGACCAGTGTGAGGTAATTATCTAAGGATGTTTTAAAACCATTCATAATATATATTTCAAATATAATGAGCGACGACGTAATGAGAAATAGAATGTCGAATGTATGAGCGCAAACTCTCTTGTTCTCTAATTCTACTCAATGATAATGTAACTATTGCCGTATATTTATTGTCACCATTGTGAGTCATCCTTACACTTACCTCCATAGCTTAAGAACTGTCGTCAGTTCTGAGGGCTGGTACCATGGATGTATATCGTGGGAAGTAAAGGTCCCGAACTGAGATGAAGAAAGCTTAATACTGTCTATACATTGCGCCATATTGCACTGTTGGTTGAAGCCTTCTGCAGAACTCATTAATGGCCGGCGCCTTCTAATTGATGCTTACAGTCAAGGAAATGCGTGTGTAGGTTTGGACATACTACCCACGGTAAGGTAATCAGTCAGCTCCGTCGAAACTTCACACGCTATATCAATTATCCCAATCATATGCTTCGCTGTATAATAGGCCATTCTATTTACAGGTCGACTCAGATGTAATAGTATAAATTGTATAAGTTCAGAGGCGCTGGCACCGTAGTGTCCTGTTTGACATTTACCAGGTTGTGAGAATCTTGAGAATTTTGTCGTGATGGGCCCTTATGTACATTCGTACATGTTATCAAATGATTTCGCACGGTGTGTTTCCAATGACCGGGTGAGAGAATGTTGCACATGAATAACTATAATTCCCTCGCCCAAGCACATTCAAGCAAATCAAAATAGGGAGACTGAATGCAGATAAGTGTGAAAATGGTATGAGAGATGGAGCCTTATCGATCACATATCTGGCAGCCTATTAATTCTGGATTCTAGGGAGGCTCGCCTGGGCTCGAGTTTCGTCTGAAGCGCACCATTCATGTGTTCTTTCCTCTTAAGTAAAGTGGCGTTATAATGTCCATGACATTAGAAAATTGGGGGACTATGTATTTATATAGTGACGCCGGCAGCATGCCACGCTTTTCCCCCGCTAGTGCCTGTGCTGCAACTAGGTGGGGTGAAGATTGAAATCGCCATGCGTAATTCTGCGGGGGTCGGACCACCATTGAGAACCTGTTTTTGAAAGATGACCGTCTGTTCCAATGTCTTCCATCTTTTAATACAGACAGCAATTCCTGCATCAATTCAGGCAAGCTGTTGCGGCCTGGTGACCAAGAGGCCGCCGCTGGTTTACTCTTCATATACTGGCGGAATGGACATCGACCACGAAAAGGGAACCAGTTGTTCATCAACTGTCATGTCAGTACCAGGAATGTAGAACTTGGGAGGTTGGGCATTGAACATTGTCCAAACATCACGAATAGCTGCCAGCTTGTCTTGAGCCCTTCGCTCAGGTCGTGTAATCTTGTTATCAAACCTAATGAAACATAGTATGATCTTGAACCTGTTCAACCTCATGATGGCACGGAATATAGGTCATCAAGTCTTTGACCCCAAAGTTACTCCAAGGACTCATGAGCTGAATGATTAACGCCAGCAAGAATCAGTAGACCCAAGAAGGCCTTCAGTTCAATTAAAGTCACTGGTTTCCAGGCCTTCTGGCTCTGTGGATGATCAGCATTCCATTCCCTGTACACTCGATTGGCTTCTCTGTTGGTCTCTACATAATGATATCTAGGATATCATTTGTGAGGAACAGTTCAAATGAATCCTGATGGCTTCAACCTCGACCGTCACCTGTTATCCCAACGTTATGACGGATGATATCTTGGGACCTCTCCTATGAATTGCTGGCTCATTCACATTCCATACCTTGCCATTCTTTCCAGTCATTACATCTCGTTGTTGGTTCTGTCTAGCATCACCTTGAGCCTCAGGTGGATTAGCCTGTTCGAGGACATCGCCATAATTGATCTGATCTTGAACTCGGCGTTGACCTCTCCCCTGCCCCTGCCCTTGCCCCTGCCCCCCCTCCCCCTACCTCTACCCCTACCCCTACTTCTTCCTCTGCCACCTCCTCTTCCTTTACCTCTGTTTTCATCATCTATTATTTCTGGTCCTCTTCCTTCTATGTCCTGTTCTGCTGGTCTTGCTGCACCCTCATTGTCTTCCAAATTATGTTGGTTTTCAGGAGCAGGCTCATCTGATTCTTCTTGGTCTGAATCACGTTCAGAGTCAGACAGATGGTCTTCAATTTCAGACTCAGAATCTACTACAGAAATACAGTCATCATCATCAGCATCAACAATATCAGAAGTGTCTGAATCTGTCAGTTCAGAATTACTGTCAAAAATCACCCGAAGAGCTTCAGCTGCAGTGTATCTTGCTGGAGGTCGTGCCATGATTCTATGCGTGTTTACTTGTCATGTATGCAACTAAGAAGCATGCTACTCTAGTATAAGTATCTATAGTTACTATAGTATCAATGCATTCATCATCACTGGTCAAATCAATAAATATTATTGACTACTTAAGTGAGAGCATAATATGTAAACTCGTTTTCTGTATTCACTTTGTCTGGCATCCGTTTGGACCCCAATCGATTTATTTTTTTATGTAGGTCCTAATATTTAATCAAATCAAATAATCTTTGTTCCTGATAATGACAAGATATAAGGTGACAATGTCACGAAATTGGATTTGTGTGTTAAACTTTATTAAACAATTTGTTTTTGATGAAAAAACTTCTTTAAACCAAACGTGTTTTTCAATGCAATCCAACTTGGATTTTTCAGAAAAACAATTTTACCTCAGGCCCTTTCTTTTGGCTCCTCTGGGACATTTGCAATCTTGTCCATGTCTGCAGGTAGTTTACTGGTAACAAACACTGATCATCACACACCGTACACATGTTGGTTTAAATACAGTGTGATCTTTCCCACGGGAATTCCCCTGCTTGATTATCCAGGTTGCTGCATTGATGACAGAATATTAGAATATATTAATCATTTGTTTTTATATGTTATCAAATATATGTATCATGGAAGTAATTTTATCTTTTACGGTAATACATGTATACAATGGAACCTCTAAACCTAAACTTGTGATGTCAATGATACGCCAATCAAAATTTAAAAAACCAGCACAATCATCTGGAGGAAGAAAATCAATGATCAAGGATAAATAGACACAAATCTCCATACCAAACAAAACATCCTTCCACATCGGCAGCTGATAGATATAGCCCAATTAGCAGGTCGCACTCTATCAGGTGTTGACGATTTGCCGGGTCTCTTTATGTCAATCAAGGTCAAATGTAATATTCAGTAGAACCTCTCTATTATGAACACCTTTGAAACTGACCTCAAGTTGTCACAATTGAGAGATTGTCTTATTATGGAGGTTCAAATTGGCCTCTTTATAAAAAAGCTTGGAACTGCAAATAGTGGTTTTATTATACAGGTGAAAGAGATGCTCTTAATCTGAGGTTCTGCAGTATAAACTCTCTATTAACACCTCTCTGAATTGAGAGGTGGTCTTATTATGGAGCTTCAATTTGGTTTTGTTATGGAGACTTTGGTTTTGTCATAGAGACTTTGGTTTTGTTATAGAGACTTTGGTTTTGTTATAGAGACTTGAGACTGCCTAAATGTTCTCATTACAGAGGCACTATCAATAGGAGGATTCTTAATTGAACACTCTACAGTAGAACCTCTCAATTAAGAACACCTCTGTTGAGAGGTGGTCTTTTATGTGAAATAAAAAAGACAACACTTTACATTACAGTAATATCTATATATAAAATTTTAAAAAAATGGCCAAACGAGAAAGATTTCTTAAACGGAGCATTTTCACATAGACAGGATACACTGTGTATGTAGATATGAAATAATATTGCACACGGGTTGTTCTTTGGAAACGCCTTATCTACTAGGCCACCTCTATAATAAGACCATTTACTGTGATCCCAAACTTCAGAAAATGATGTGAACAATCAGTAATTACGATCGTCAGATTTTTTCAGCAGTGACTGCAGGGCATCTGATTACATGGTCGGTCAGCCTTATCTGCTTGGCTGTGTTTCTTGGCGGCAGTGGCGTTTAGTACAGAGGGGCCTCTGTTTCGTCACTAATGAGCCCTTGCTGGGCGATTAACAGCTGAGATTGATTAGTCTAGCTCTCTTCCTCTACTTTGATTTAACCAGGTAGATTCCTTGAGTGTATGCATCTGCACCCTTGAAGCGACTAGATGTGCGGCTGGTTTTCTGGGTGGCGACTGATTCATCTGGTTAAGTTTACTAACACCATTTTCTTCTGGCCAGCATTGATTTGCGATGACAAGTGTGAGCTCATGCTCAGAATAGTACTCTTTCCAATGCTAATCCAAATTTGTATTTTTGTTAAAACACTGCTAAACCACATGTGGATGGGAGAGAAAAACACGTTTGGTTATTTAACAATCCACACATCGCTAATGGGGTTAGCTCCAGGGTTTTGCTATCATGCATTCTTCCCTTCTCCCAAGAGACCCTCGTCATGCATCCTTGCAATTCAGGGAGAGGGAAGTACTGAAATTGCAAGCTCTATTTTGTTTTATTTGTTAGATTGTGAACGTCATATTCTCTGATTAAAACTCTCTTTTCTTAATGATCAGTGTATTTCTTATGAAGCTGTTTCATAAACAGATTTGCACATGATTTCGTAGCACATGAAATTCCAAAGTATATACACATGTATTTATGAAGTAGAAACTCGAAGTAAGATGATATTTCCATCTACTCTACCTCTGTAAAAAGAATCTTTCATTAGAGAACATCTAAAAGGTCCAAGTGATTTTGATGAACACCTACGAGGCTTATGTATTATTAACGGTAAGTGATTATCTTGTATTAATTTAAAGAAGATAATATAAGCTGGCCATTTTAAACTTATTGTTTTTGTCTATAGAATCGAAATTCAAACAAACAAATGAAAATGTTGTTGTGATTAGATGTTTCATATGCAAATGTCGATGTTTATTGTCCAGGAGTACTGCTCAGTCGCCTCATTTACACCAGGTCATTGACATCTTTGGCACTAAATTTTGACCTTTTGCAACTTCCTAGCTGTATACAGCATTTGCTGCTGCAGCGCACACTTGCAAATTACTCACAGTAGCTGTCACATGACCTATACCTATCATAAAGAGACTACCTTTCTATTGAGAACACTTTCCAAAAATGCAATGTTATCAATGCAGTGGGATAACCTTGCTCTCAAGGGTATAACACAGGTGCACAATTTAGTACTGTAATCCTTGTCTGATGTGGACACGCATTAGACAGGTATACAGTAGAATCTCTCTATTAAGACCACCCATGGTCGGATCACAAATGGTTGCAATTATTAGAGGTGGTCTCCGTATGGCGGTTGGTTGGTTTGTTACAGTCTATCGGTTTCGCCGGATCGTCGGAAAATTAAACACAATTTGATCAGATATCATTAAGATATATTTAAAGTAGGAATATTGTCAAAGTAACTAAATGTAATGATGTTTGTGTTATCATTACCATGTTAATTACTTTACATAGGTTTTTGCTTGGCTAAAACGAAACTCAATTGGCTAAAGAATAATTTAGTTCTTTAGCCAATTTGCTAAAAAAAAATCAATTGGCTAAAAAAAAATTTTTCGTTGTTTAGCCAATTGGCTAAATTTCAGATGGGTCTAGCGCTAGCCCAGTCTACCAAGGTCAAATTATGTAATACACTGAAACCTCCAACTCAGTCCAGCTCTATAAAGAGACCACCTCTCTACTGAGACCACTTGTGGTCAGTTCCATGGAGGGTATTAATAGAGTGGTTCTACTGTATATTCCCTGTGGCATGCTTGGGCTATGTAAACAAACACAGGATGCGGCATGCAAGATAAAAGATTCTAAGATTGCCAGTGACCACATCAGAGCTTTATAATTTACCGGTGATAATCATGGGTGATAATCACTGCTTTTAGACATGCTACATATCATTTTCAAGGGTTGTTTATTAAGGTTTTCTGAACATGAAGGACTGTTTGCAACTGCATGACGGCAACACTGTGGGCTTAGAGGTTAAATCCACATTGTATGATAATTGCTTATAGTTCAAAACAACAACGATTGCGATTTGAAATAGAGGTAGAAAGAGTTTCAAATACTTGTTAGTAAGACTTTTATGGCAATCTTCCCATCAAGTGCATAAGCTAAAAAGGATTTTCACATTAGGACAATCCGACATTCAAGCTATCAGTCGTAATATTTACAAAGATTGTGAAACACTTCATTAATATGCCCAACAAAAATTTTAAAACACTGTTAAATAGACTGATGAAGAGAAAACACGGCCAATGACTGGTAGACCATGATATAGAGCGATCATGCATGTGTTCAGGTTCTAAAGATAGATGTAAACTATACAAGTTAATCACACGTGAGGACCTATGTCATTACTATCAAGAATCTGCTAAAATCGATTTATTGACGGACGTGTTTTCTGTTTGACGTAACAATGCAAATATACATACATAATATACATATACAGTGTAACCTCCTGGATTAAGAACATCTCATCACCACCTGTCCCAGGAGCTTGTCACCGCAATTGTAAACAACCCAAATTACCACGATCCCGGACCATGATCACAGTAATTAACACACGCACGCACCATTTAACTTATCTTTGAGGTTCTCACTAGGCACGTGTGGACATGTCATGGTGATTATGGTCTCTATGATCTGATGTTGATACAACAGATGGTGCTTGTTATAGGGATGAAATTAAGTTTGCCAATAAACACAGAGGATCTGATGATTGTTTGGGACCATGAGAAATTGTTGTATTATAGAGGTGATCTCTCCAGTCTTTACATGTTTAGTTTTCAAGTTGTTTTTGAAATTTCGGAATGTATTATATTATGTCTCTTCTGTTAGATAAGTTTCCAGGGCTATTAATTGTTATTAGCACATAGGACTAATAATTATATAGTCCCTAGCACCATAGTTCTGTCTATAATATTTTATTATTGTCATAGTGTCATATACAGTCAAACCTCCAATTAAGACCACCTCTATATTAGGGCCACTTTTTGTGGTCCCGAATTTCCCCCTATATATCATAAGTAATGCAAACCTCTCAAGACCAACCTCTCCATTAAAACCATTTTTTTTGCAGTCCCGAGTGTCACAATCATCTCTCAATTAGAACCACACACACAGGTTTCTCTGATTATTTTACACAATGAGACAACCCCCTTATCTTAATAGTTCCTACTGACTCCCATTGTAGTAAGAACTATACCTAAGACTGTGTTTGCTTTAGTCAGTGATAACGGTTTGGTAGCTGATCGTAAGTCGATTTTTTCTCCAAGGGATTAAATATTCAATCATTGACTAATTCATTTTTAAGTTCTGTGTATTTTGTGTTTGAAGTATCATCTAGTCTTTAGTGTATCAATTTACTATCAAAGACAGTGATGATTATTAAGGAACTTTGTGTGATGCTTTTCTAAATTCTGAAGAATGAATGATGAAGAAAGAGAAAATGCTTTTTAAGGCGACAATTAAAAATTTTCCCCATTCTTTGTCTGTAGCTCATGTGTAGTAGGTAAATCTCTTCGAGTTTATATAAAGTAATAATCAAAATGTCTAACCCGAAACGTAAATAGCTGCCACTTGATATATAAATATAAATGTACTTTGCAATCTTACACATATGCTCGTAAAATAACATATCAATTACACAAAAATCCAACCCATACATTTCATACACTGCATTACTTGTTAGAATACGTGCATGAGAAAATTGATCTGTCATATATGGTGAACCTCTAAATTGAAACCAACTCTCTATTAGGACAGATTGTGGCTGGTCCCGGGGTTGGTTCTAATAGAGAGATTCCACTATGATACCATTGACACTTCCATTCTCATAATAAAATAAAAGCAGAATCTAATGTACAATATACAGTACTCAATTTGCCTCCTTTTGCAAGGACGCGTGACGGGGGTCCCTAGGGAGATGGGAAGAAGCAGAAGCGTGAAGCAAATATCATTAAGAGATGTGGTTTGTTGAAAAACCACACGTTGTTTTTTGCTCAAATCCAAACGTGGTTTACCAATGTTTCATTAAAAAACCACGTTTGGATAAGCATTGGAAAGAGATGGTTTTCGTCAAGAAATCTTCATAAAGTTTGCTATGACTTTGACCTCCTTGATAAACCCCGAGATAAGCCGATCCCTAATTGATGGACAGCTTGGTGGTTTATTACACTGTGATCAGCGTTCTCCATGGTCCCTTTAAAGAGGTGGTGGCTTTATAGAGGTGGTCTTAATTGGAGGTTCTACTGTATTACCAATTGTTTGTGGAGGTGTGATTTGATTGTGTTACGTATGCAGTGGAACCTTTATAACTAAGACCTCTATATCGAGACCACCTCTGTAATAAGACCATTTCTCGTAGTCACAACCCTTAAGAAAGCGATAGAGAGACCATCTCTGGCCTCTAGCTTGACCTTATATGTTTTTACCAAGTTAAGGCTTCACAGTAGCAAAAATCAACCACGACTAAAATAGTGGAACCTACTATTAAAACCACCTCTATAATTACACACACTCTCTAACAAAAACACATTTCACAACCTCAATTATTCAAAATGATTCTAATGATATCTTTTCTTGACTATTCTCAATAGAGCCTCTATTGTTGTCTCCGATTGTCTCTGGGGAGAGATCACCCAGTATTTAAACCAACATGTGTACGGTCTGTGATGATCAGTGTTTATCAGGTGTAAAATAACTGTAGACAATGAGACTTGCATGGACAAAGTGACAAATGTCCCTAGAGAGATTCAGCCAAAAGATGGCCTGGGGTAAAATTGTTTTTCTGAAAAATCCAAGTTGGATTGCATTGAAAAACACGTTTGGTTTAAAGAAGTTTTTTCATCAAAAACAAATTGTTTAATAAAGTTTAACACACAAATCCAATTTGTTCTAACAGTCTATATTCACCTAACACCAATTCTGCCAATTAGCCTACCCCAAACAACCCTTAAAAGGAAACCATCCTTGGCCTTCGTGCTTCCTCCCTTAGTTCCCCAAAATTAAACGGAATTTGTAAAGGTCTTAAAACCTCATACTCTGTCGCACCTCTACGACGTTTAATCAAAAATTTTGACCCCTCTGCTGGAAATACATCACACCAAACTGGATTCCCCTCAGAATCTAACCCACAAGAACAATAATAGCAGTCATTTCCCCGCGCAAATTTAGTCAAACACTCCTTAGTAATATGGATGGCCGACTTGCAACAAGATGTGAACGTCACCAACTCCTCATTTTTATGCATGACCATGCATACCTTGCAGAACGGACATACAAAGGTTCCCCATTACCTCCGAAAACTTTCTGCTCTAATCATCGACCTTATATACCCTAGTGCTGACCTATGCTTTTTTTATATACACCTTCCCTACATCAATATAATATACACTCCCTACCGCCCCTTTAAACCGCTCGAAAACATTATCATTTCCCTCGAACAAATCCCTCATTGTCACACACAGATTATAAATTATCTTATAATTAGTTAATGTTTTTGATTCAATCATGTTGATAACCTGATCAAAATTCCTATGCGCCCCCAGAAAATCCCAACACTTAATTACATTGCGGCAACAATCCCACTCAATAAAAAAGCTCGAACAGGTCTTCTTCGTCAAAGCCCATCAAGGAAGTAAAAACCCTTGCATCGTAGAAATGTCCACCCCAAATGGAAATTTTTACCTCGATCGATGGCTCAAAACGCCTCCACACTACCCCACAATGCAAAATAATCTGTCCTAGCAATCAGCTGATCTAATGAATAAGAGTCGATCTCCAAAACCATAGCCTCCATATCGTCTCAGATACACAGAAGATCAAACTCTATGAACAGTTGACTCACAACATAACATATGAATATATATATATATATATGGATATAT
>JAGTTF010005656.1:90166-102368 GCA_019095985.1 Streblospio benedicti
TGATTAAAAACAGATGTCCATAGATTTTGTAATGGGGCCATACTATATATCGATAGGGGATGGGATGAGTTCACACCACAGAATTTCAGGTGCACGACCGTGTGACGCCGTTACATTTAGACTGGATGCAAGTTGTAGGGTGTTCAGTGAGTAAGCACTGGTTTGGTTCTGTAAGATATTCAAATGACCATGCTTGTCTGCCCTAACAATGTGAAACCAAGGTTTACATTTAAGGTCCAGTGACATAAATTCAACAGAATGAAGCGGCAGCTACCTTCCTCGACTCCACAAGCATTTGCCGCTTTCTGCATCAGGTGGATGGTTTCGACACTAGCGAGCCGAATGATGATAGGGTTACCAAGACATGTGAGCCAGGGCTGTTGTAGGTTAACCACCCAGCTGGCGAGAGTTCGACTGGGGCCGCTCCAGCGGCGACCATCGGCGTGGAGTGAGTTAAGAGGCACGGTATTTAATACACACGTTGGTCCAGCTGCCAAATGCGCGAAGGGTTCATTGTAGAATGACCGCAGAGTATAAACAACCCCTGTAGTAAGTTGCACTGGACTAGGTGATTTCCCAGTTACACACACCTTGATAGACTTGTTGTTTACTATGGCCACTATTAGGGATTATGAACCAATACTCTCTCTCGAGTACTGGTGTAGGCCGATTAGCGGCAGTTCTCTCTTAGACGCTGATACAGCAGCACGTAGGGCTGGCAACCTACTACCTGAAAAGGAGTAGGCCCTCTTTACTTGTTACTTATCGAGGCTGGCCGATGGCCTTCCTCCCTCACCGTCGTGGACTTGGTCTGCCGTGGTTGTACGCAGGGGCACCCGTAGTACAGCGTGTCAGCACCGGTGCGAAGTCCTCCCCGTTGGGAGGCCTCTCGTGAAACCCGGGTGATACACCACCACTACCTACGGACACGGACGTCAGTCCTGGTACGTGGTGCACGTGTAGTCTTAGGAAACACAACGAGGAGTAGTCTAGCTGAGGAACGTCTGCAGCGCAGCCAGGGCCCCGCCTGAAAAGGGGGTGAGCCCTGGGGGAGTGTCGCCGCGAGGCACAAGTGTCCCTGATGATCCCGTAGCAGAAGGTACCGGATGTTCCAGACGTCTCAGCTACTTTGTTTACAGATTGGTGCCGTGACCAGGATCTCACGAGGGTACACGCAGGGACGTGGCAGGTTGAATAAAACCACTCGTTCGGATGCAATACCCAGAGATCCTGCAAAGGCCGAGATTCCAAAGCAGCAAAAGCCACCCGAGGCTTAGGCAAGGGGCGGCGATCCCATCGGCAGCCCAGAGGATTGAAAAGAGCGGTGTCTAACACCGCGACGGACATGTAGGCGTTGGGGAGTCAATTCTCGTCTTGTCGGGTGGGAGATCGCAAAGCGACGACCCAATATCCTGCGAGGGGACGTGCGCAAGAAGTGCTACAGCAACAGTCACCACCGCAGTGCGCAGTGCGACCAGGGTCAGGAGCAACAGTGCTGAGCGACCAGCAGCAGGCGGTGCGATAGGAGAAAAACGGGCCGACCATCTGGCTCACATCACAACACGGAGCAGCTCCCTCGTGACCCTAGAATTGATGGGGATGATGACTGGCGGGGTGCGGTCGGTGCCTCTGGCACTGCCACCCTTGCCACCACTTCCACCAGACGGGGCCGCAGAGGAGATAGACACTGCTGCGGGTGCCGACGTACCGCATGGTGCGAATGTGCAGCCGCACACCAACGTGTTTGTAGCATTGACCACCCAGGATGACAGAACAGTTGCGCGCGATGACGAGCTGTCTGATGCCAACAATTGGAATCAGCGGAAGTCGCGAGAGGTGAGCACCAACGAGAGCGATGAGGAAATCAACCAATGCAGGGGCGACGCGACCGCGATGGGCGACGAAAGTCGCCATCCTTTTCCAGCAAACTCGCGCGCAAGCGATGAGCAGGGGAATAGGGACGCAGTCGACCCACGAGTGAATGTCCGAGGGCATAGGCCATATGGGGGGGAGTACAGGAGCTGCAAGGGGTGCATGGCTGGATAAGTCGCAACCCCCAGGGGAAGTCGGAGTCTCGGATCAAAACGAACCAGGTTCACGACGGAGTGAGGAAAAGGAGATCATGACTCGGGAAAGAAGAGCTTTTTCGAGGTCCTGCGACAGCAAGCGAGATGGGAAAGCTGATCACCCTTAGGATCGTCAAGAGGACGTACCAGATGGCCCAACTGAGCAGTATCTTGTCTCCTGGCATGAAATAAGCTCAGGGGGGCAGTGGTGCAAGTCAGCGGAGATGCCAGGGTGTCTGTTGCGTTCAGATACCGCCAAGAGGTTTTGTCGGAACACCCCAGGATCGCACCAGATGTGGGGGGGAGGTTCACTTCCCCCACGCCATGGAGGTGCGACGTAAGAGTGGCGGCGAACGAGCAGAGTGCAGGATGGCTGGCATCAAGTGAACAGTGCAGAATAGGAGTCGCGGGAGACCTCGCTGGATGATCTAGTGTCAGAGAGCGAGTCAAAGGGGAAGCGACGAGACTGGAGGTCGCCGTCGCATTCCCCTAGCCAGCAGGCAGTCGGACCTGTAAAACCCGACCCATCAAGTGAAACCAAGCGGTAACCATTTAAGGAACGGCAGTATCCCAGCCCCGACTCTTTGGTCTCCCCCAGGGCGACTGTACAGGAGCGGAGGCATGGGACAAGGACAGAAGATGACTGAGGGCACGGTTGCGCGGATTGACGTGCAGAGACGGAAGTCCCGTCCCTCATAAAAGCAGACCGGTCAGGACACTCAGGAGCGGCGCGGTGAGTGCCACAGACCAAGAGTTCCAGCGATCAGGAAGCGACAGAGAGAGGCAGAGAGCGGCGAAGTGTCTATGCCGCAAGGTGTACACACCGAGCTGTCTGCCGTCGCTAGTATCAATCCCCATTCGTAGATACAGTAGAATAACGCCGTGGAGAAGTGCAAAGTGCGACAGGTTCGCGGAAACGCGACCTGGGCGCAACCACGTCCATCAGGAGGTCGCACAAAGCGGGGATGGCCGTGTTAGAAGTGTCAAAGTGCGACAGGTTCGCGGAAACGCGACCTGGGCGCAACCACGTCCATCAGGAGGTCGCACAAAGCGGGGATGGCCGTGTTAGAAGTGACAAAGTGCGACAGGTTCAGGACCTGGGCGCAACCACGTCCATCAGGAGGTCGCACAAGAGCAGTTATAGGGATTGTGGGGGGTGACAGCCACGAGTAGGTCCCGCAGATGTGGGCCCGACAGGCTACCCTTGCCCACGAGGTTGTTACATCGTCAGGAAGCGAGAGGACTTCTCCACAAGGCAGATATCACTTTGCGGGAGTGACCACAACACCAGGTTTGCGGAAACGCAACCTAAGATGGGACTACATTCGCGGGAAGCAGTAGAAGGTAGCGACAGCCGTGTGCGGGTATCAGGCGCCACCGGGGTTCGCAGATGCGAATCGGACGGCCTATACTCGCGCGGGAAGCTGGTCGCATCATCAGGAAGCGAGAGGACTTCTCCACAATGCAGATGCCACTTTGCAGAAGTATCTCCAACAATTAGGGTCGCTGAAAAGCGACCTGAGCATGACCGTATGTCCGCCATGGAGAACCCATAATGATGTGTATGCCGGCAAGGTGACAAGTGCGACATGTGCGATGTGCGAGCTATGCGACAAGTGCGACAGTGCGACAGTGGATATGCGACCAGACACAAGTAGGCGGCGATGTACGATACCGCAATCCAGCTAACGTAGTTAGCGGCGCGACAGTTGTCTGGCGACCAGATGGAAGCAGACAGCACCCGGGGGCGACAGGAAGCTGACAACACCATGGAACGGCAATGCATGGCGACCAATCCATGCGCGACAAGGAGTTACCAGCAGACGACATTCCAAATGTCGCTGTTGGCCACGCAATTCAATGTGTGCGACAGCTGCAGCAGGCAGCTGCGGCTGCGCTGAAGGACATGACGCCCCCATTCCATTGGTGGAGTGGTGAGGGTGATGTATGGAGCAGGAATGGATCCAGCATCGGAATGGATGAATGGATGGGTTGGTTGGTTGATCCACTGACCGGGCTCCAGCGCGGAGTGCGCTACAGGATGTGATCATAGGAGGACTGGACTACCCTCCCTTCGGCGTGCCACTTGTACTTTCACACCGAAAGACCAGGTGGTTGCGGCGGGGGGGAACTCCACACGAGGAAACAGGGCAATGAGGAATCGGTGAGGATGGGGAATTCCATAGCAGCTGATGTGCCTGGGAAGGGATAGGCACATGGACAGGACATCAAAAAGGGCTTTCAGCTGTCGTCAAGCGGATCATGATGGGACTGGTGAAATGTGGTCGGTGCCTCGCAACACCCTGCCACCACTTCATGATCGGATGGGGGAACAGGCCAGGACTGGACTGTCCCTCTGCTTCCTCCACCTCGCATTCACGATGGGCGAAGGGCGCAGCCAGCAAGGCTGAAAGGTAGCGGGTTTCTGTCGGGAAACATATTTGTACGGCTGGGGAGTCATAATCTCCCCCAACAGGTGGGGCCGTGTGATGCGCAGGAGGAAGGATGATGGAGTGTTTCTCGGAAGGTGCAAAGCTGCAGGAACGATGGGATTCTGCAGACTCGGCAGTGCAAACGATGTCAGGATAAAGGAGGCGATGGATCTGCAGAACAGGCAAGCTTCATGGACTCAGGCGAAATCGCAAACAGGAAGGATGGAACAATGCACCAGACTTCGTATTGGGTGGTCAATGGAGACGAGATCCCCAGGGAGTTTGTCGGGATGAAATCCAGTCAATGCAGTTCACCGTTGGGAAGTGGTCGGAGAGATCACTACCGCCACCAGTGAAAGTGGTGCCAATGGCAATTCTGAGCTATTGAGGGGCATGCGTAGAAGTCGCCGCCGGAGGCTGGCCGGGCAGCCCGGAGCCACGGAAGCGAAGCTGGATTCAGATGTCTGGATTAGTGCGGAGGCACCCCCGACGACGGTTTGTGCGGCGTGTCGCAGTATGGAAAAAACGATGGGGCGAGGTGATTGGACGAGGAGGAGGTGAAGAAACAATGTCCTGAAGTTAGGCATGTTGTCGCTGTTGGGGCAGTCTATGTGAAGCGGGAAAATGGAGTCTGGACCACGGATCGAGCAATCCGTGGGAAAGGCCGCCCGGTGGAACGTGTACAATTCTGTCTGGAGCCGGTCGCATGGCGAGGGAGCATATGGCAATGTGGTCATGTTCACAGTGTTAAACACATGGGCTATGAACGTGTCTGTGGGACTCTCGCCGTTTAAGCTTGGCGGGAACCGGAGGAATTGGTTGTATGAGGCATGACTACTTGCCAGCAGAAGAAGGGAGGAACTGGGGGAGAGGAGGCTGATGCATTATCGATGGATTTCTCACGAGCGTGTGTACCTCAGGGGCCGCTACCTCCTTGCCACAGCGCGACCCGAGTTGCTGATGTAAGCTTTTAAGGTGTACAGTGCGACTCTCCCAACGATTTGCACAGATTCCCGTCGCAGCGACTGAAGTATAGTCAATGCGAGGATCCCCTCTTACCAACTGATTTGATGTATGGGCGTGACAACAGGGCAGTGCGCAGTGCTGCCTTTCATGGAGGAGAGAACCCATAATGATGACGTTTTCGCCCCTCTCGGGCGGGGAAAAGTTGCAGATAGATCCGTGGATAGCATTAGGTTATTGCTGTCGGCAATAATCATGTATGTGGTCAAGAGACGGATTTTCCATGAGCCTGCCCACGCCAAGGAGGTCGGAGGCCACAAACCGATGTTGGAGCAAGAGGAGAATGTCAATCGTCTCAAACCGGTTTTGCAACTGGGGCGAGGCGCGACTGTAACAGGAGAGGAAAGACACTTCGCACTCTGCGGATTTGCTCACACGTCGCAGGGTGAGATTCACAGAGTACTGGAGTGCGACTGATTAAACAGGAGGATTTGGGAGCAAGTGGCCAGTTTTATGGCGCTACTCCCCGTATACTTGATGGAAGTTTCATGATGGAGTGGAACAATTCAGCGATGTCCAGTTCGTTCTCTTCCTACGCCGTGGGTTTTGTTATGAAACTTGGGGGAGAGAGAAGTGGAGTCGCGCTAAGCTGCGGAAGATGAGCGGTAATCATGTCAAATAATCGCGAGAGGAAATCCGTGACTGTGGGTGAGAAGCAGTTGCGAGGACGCAGTAGTGCTTGTCGCAAGACAAAGAAGTGCGACGTGAGAAGGGTGTTAATCGCAGTGGGCCAGTCGGCGCGATGGGAACGAGACAGAATGCGAGGATCTAGTGGCGAAGCGGTGGCCGGCAAGTGCGGTCGCTTGATCTGCCTCCACGAGCAGGGGAATGCAGATAGTAGGTTCAGATGAGTCGGAGGTGGGTGCGAGGAGCCCGGTTGTGGTGTCGGTGTAATGAGAACCAAGCCTTTTTGGTTCAGTGAGTTGCATCGGGGAGTCATAATTTGGGTCGCAGACATCGAGGAAGAGGATGACGTGGGCCGTGGACGGCGGAAATCCGTTACATTGGTCACCGAAGTGTATGCATTGAGTCCTGGTGGGCTGGCAGAAGACGGCGGCAGAGCGCTGTGTCAATGGACACCGTGGGGTTGAGTCGAAAAGCCTTGAGCGAAGTACACGGACTTACCACTAAGGAGGAGAATCGTGGAATGAAAAGAGTGCGAGAGGCCAATTACGGTACGTGACAACCAGTGGAAGTGGGCGACGGCTGCAATATGCTTAACGCTGCTTCATGAGGAATCAGGAGTGGTCGCATGCCAAAGGTCATAGTAGGCGACCTGCGGCGGCTCGATAGACAGTGGAAACCCCAGGTGTTGGTCGCATGTTACAGGTCGCAGTAGGCGGCCTGCAGCGGCTAACCGAACGGGAGTCTTTCACCCTGTGGACAAAGGGAAATCGTCGCACTGTGCGACATACCTGTAGGCGATCGCACTGGATTATGTCAACAAGGCGCCACGTGATGGCGGGTATACTGTAGAGGGCAAAGGCCAAAATATCGGATGCTGGCTGGTGATTGGATGGATGGATGGATGCATTGAGGCGTGGAGCTACTTTGGCGGGCTTGTGACTGAAGTACTACTGGTGTGTAGTTTATTTACAGTTGTTGGCGATTTTTGGCGATGGATACCACCTGTAGCTGATTCTTTTTGCAGTTTAGTTTTGGACAAGAGGATATGGGCCTGTAGGAGCCGTCATGGCCGATACAGCCCCCGTAGGTGATGAGGGGGTTTGGCAGCAATGCCGGCCGTCTCTTCTGAGATAGTAGGAGACCAGGGGGACGGGCACCAGCCCTCCCTGGTATCTGAAGCAGGGGATGCGATTTCGCACTTACAGGTTGCGAAAGAGGCGTCCCAGGAGAGCATGGATTTGGTAGTAGGGGGGGAAGAGAACTTGTCTGAACAAGTCAGTTCTCAAACCCTCGAACCCACGGAGGAGACCTCGTCGTCGTCTTCGTCGTCTGATTCCTGCAAAGGATCGGACGAGGGCGATAGCGCGGGGAGCAGTGGGGCAGACGTGGGTTCCACGCCGACGGCTGTCCCCCGGATGGAAGAGTTCAGAGATCGGGGGAACGGGCTGACGCCCTCCCTGGTCACCGATGCGGAGGACGGGGTTGCTGGAGGCGCGGCTGGAGAAGCTAGCTCTCAGGCACCCGGCCTCACGGATGATGATGATGCGGTCTCGTCGCCGGCTGAGAAGGGATCAGTCGGGGGCGACGGTTCAGCGACCGGCGAATCAGAGGACTCATGCAATGAAGAGGATACACGCGACGAACGACCGCGAAGGCAGTTGGGCGGATCGCAGGCGCGACGCCGCTGCACACCAATAGCCCACGGTGGGTGAGGTGCCGCGGTTCTTCGGTGATCCAGACACCCAGGGCGTGGTGTACATGGGGAGATTCTGTCGGAGCAGCCAGAGTGGAAGGGACAGGGTTCACGTGATACTCACATCTCGGACCGCCCACACGAGGATTGATGGAGAGGGGTAGCAGTGGTGGTAACCGAGGGTGGACACACCAGGTTTCCAGTGCTGTGGTCGGACGTCATGGTCCCAGTTTCACAGCTGCCCAGCGATCATGCCACCTAGGGTACCCAGGGATACAGTCTCTGTACGCCATCTGGATGGGAGCTGGGATGCGTTGCCCCGTCCCGGTTGTGAGCCGTGGGAAGCTCTACACCAACCGGAGAACGTCCTGCACAGCCGCAGGCGTTACATAGCAAGGATAGCGGATTGCTGCATCGCGAGGTCACAGATGCCAGCACGATGAATCTCGTTCTTCTTTGTTCCCCTCATTCAGTCATGTTGTAAGAGCATGGCTTGAAGAGTCGTTTCGAGCGGGCAAGGGAGCACTGGTGCCACTTTCATCTGAAAGCAGGCAGGTGTTTTCCGGTCCCATGTTGTAGCAAGGCGCCAGTGGAGACCTCAGGACCACGGCGTCACAGGATGATGTTTCTGCAGTTCCGATGCAGCGAAGCACTTGATCGATGATCATGTTGCAAAGGTGCGACAGGCGTGGAGCGACTTCCAACGAGACGCGGATAGCGCGAGTGGATGTCAGCGAAGGCGGCAGAAGTCGGAGCGAACCTGGCTCCAGTTTGACGCGAATGACCTTCGCTCAGTCACACAGGAGATGTTCCAGCGACAGTCAGTGGGCCTCGGCAACACCTTCGGGTAGCACGAGTGCCGCGACCAGTCCCGCTGCCAAGAGGAAGATGAGGCAGTTGCCTCCGAGCATCGAGGGCGGGCCCCCTCCACCCGGCTGGAAGCGCGACCTTTCCGACTCTCGTAGTTCGGGCCGCGGCCGTGGTGGAAAGAGCCAGAGGACAAGTACCGGTGGGCTTAAGACCCCCCCTGGGAAAGCGGACGTGTGCGGCAGCACCGTCACGGGAAGTAGATGAACTTTGTTGATTGCAGACCACGACAAGGATCCGGCGCGCGCGACAAAGGACAAGGCTGACAGTGTCACCCTTAGGATGGAGCGCGGCGCGGCTGTCGAAGGATCATCGCATGATGACAGTGCGTGTTTGTGAACAAGGAAGGAGGAATGGCGTGAACGCCATGCCTAAGCATGTAGCCTGGTATGCAGACAACGTGCGAGCTCGCGGTCTCCCTACGTAGTGTCGGTTACCGGCTGCATATGACTGATCCACGAGGAGAGTTGGTCATCAACCCCCGGAAGTTCGAGGAAGGGCACTGAAAAGTGCTCTCGAAGAGATGTTGAACGCAGCAGCGACCGTGAAGCCGCGGTGTCACGCCGTCGGTCAGGAGCAGCAGGTTAGGCGTGTCCTATCCCACTGTCAGGAGCCGACGCGGTGACAACAGCGACTGCAGCAGCGACAACCACAGAGGCGGCGGCATCTGTGTCCAGTGGACCGGCGACTTAGAGCCTCCCCGGATCGCGTTCACACCCGCCAGGATACGTGAGTCCAGTGCTGGGCTCACCGCAGTAGCAGAACGAGACCGTCGACGAGGCGACTCCAGAGTGCCTCCTAGACGACTCTCAACCCAGGCTCAGCAGGACGACAGCTCTAGCGTTCGTCAGTTCCGGAAGTGACTCCTGAAGTAGGCGACGCTCGTCCCGCAGCAAAGGGCTTTCTCCGCAAGGAGACGGTACCAGCAAGAAGGGCCAGTCGCGGAGTGCGCTCCGCAAGGGTGATCCTGGAAGATGGATCATCATGCCCTCCAGTTACTCAGCGAGGCCCGACGGGGTGGATCGCGTAGCTGGTGTGGAAAGCGGCCGGCTGGACAAGTCGGTCGCGTCCCCGTGACGTCGGACGCGGCGTCACACTTTAAGGATCGTGTTACTCTCACAGAATCGCGCGTTGTTGCCTACGCAAAGTTTTGTAGAAGCCCCGGACTTGTCAGTCCAAGAGTAATACGAGTTAGTGGCCTATCCCATCGCGTTCTAATTTGACTCTACACGGTCGCTCTGTACTCGTAGAACGCGATAGTGTCCCTCAGATTCCCCTTCGTCGCACAGGATGAATGTTGTGAGTGTTTGTGTGCCCTGCCGCTCCCCGCGGCAAAGTGTGTGAATGAGATAAAGTGTTGTAGCGAGCGGCCGTCGCGCACAGCGACATGACAGAAGTGTGCCGTCGCATCACTGGTATGAATGCGGTTGGACTTTGGGGGAGAGCGGTGGGGTGTTTGCATGTTTTTGTTTATATGTTTCAGGCTTACCTGGTGAGGCACCACTTCCAGGGAGACGAGTTCTTCGGCGGACCTCTCACGGCAGGAAGGGTGGAGCGTCCGCTGGCAGACTTACCTGCATAGCGGTCGCACCGGCCTGTCGCTGACGTCCGGGCGCGCAGGCGCGCACTCCACGAAGTAGGAAACCGCTGACGATCAGGAGCCACCTGTGCTTAGGATATTTGGATATGGTTTGGGGAGTTTCCATGCGAATGTCTCACTCTCTAAAAAGCAGAGTGTTCCATCCACATGGAATCTGGGGGAGTGTGTAACAAATGTTGTTAGGGTCTCCAGTGCGCGGGTTCATTGTAGAATGACCGCAGAGTATAAACAACCCCTGTAGTAAGTTGCACTGGACTAGGTGATTTCCCAGTTACACACACCTTGATAGAGTTGTTGTTTACTATGGCCACTATTAGGGATTATGAAACAGTATTCACTCCCGAATACTGTTGTAAGCCGATTAGCGGCAGTTCTCTCTTAGACGCTGATACAGCAGCACGTAGGGCTGGCAACCTACTACCTGAAAAGGAGTAGGCCCTCTTTACTTGTTACTTATCGAGGCTGGCCGATGGCCTTCCTCCCTCACCGTCGTGGACTTGGTCTGCCGTGGTTGTACGCAGGGGACGCCCGTAGTACAGCGTGTCAGCACCGGTGCGAAGTCCTCCCCGTTGGGAGGCCTCTCGTGAAACCCGGGTGATACACCACCACTACCTACGGACACGGACGTCAGTCCTGGTACGTGGTGCACGTGTAGTCTTAGGAAACACAACGAGGAGTAGTCTAGCTGAGGAACGTCTGCAGCGCAGCCAGGGCCCCGCCTGAAAAGGGGGTGAGCCCTGGGGGAGTGTCGCCGCGAGGCACAAGTGTCCATGAATCTTTTCACGCACATTTTCCTGTATCCCCAGGACCACATGACTCATATATAATTCTTAGCATAAGGACATATTTGCTTGTACATAAGGGGTGTAATATTGTTACATGACCCGAACTTCCCTGTGTATATGACCCATATGATTGAGCTGGTATATATTACCCAATTGTACGTATTTGCACTACAATATTCGCGCCTTTCCCCACGAAAGCAGCCCGTGGCGAAATGAACACGAAATTTCGGGAGACGGATATATAATTCGTTACATGGGGCTTATTTTTGTCTTAGGCTGGTGTTTACTTGTACTGGGAAGCTTACGCTAAGGAATGTATGCAAATTCACAAGTCACGTGACCTTGTTGCGGCCGGGATGTTTACAAGCATCAAACCACTGGTGGTGAACAAGTTCAGCTAACAATGTTGTCGGTGTCTCTTTGTATATTGTTGGATGGACATTATTGGGTCACTGTCCAGTATTATTACAAATTCACAGCAACATATACATATTAGCCATGATAACGTTGTCAACAATTATTTCATGTAACTTAGTTTGACAATTGATGTCCTGATATTTTTGCCTTCACGTTGTAATTGGTCTTTCAAATATGTTAACGGTATCAACACACGTAAACACATTAATTCCTACAATTCTAAACACTTGGTTGGGTGTACAACTGTGCCTTGAGGCCTGAGAGTTCATCTTGTACTGCCTTGTTGGGTGATATGTTCTTGGTGTTTTGTCTTTTCATCAAGGTTATGTCTAAAGCTTGATTTTTTCTATTATGATATTGCTATATCGAGTGTAATTTGGAGTTTTTTCTTCTTAACATCACTGTTGGAGATGGGTTTGATACATACATGTTGCTGGAATAGCATTATGAATCAATTGTGGAAGTTAATAATACCACAATACACTTACCACATAGACCGCCTGGATGTCAAGTGTGTACTTCTTGAGGGTATCACCTGCGCTTTCTGAACTACCTTCTGGTCGATACCGTAATTTTCTCTGCAAGCTGTATCATTGGCATGTATGTTCGGCGCCTCTACGGCAATATCACGATCTGATTCTCATTGATAGTTACACACTATATATCTTCATTTAATGTCAATTCGGCCGTTA
>JAGTTF010005656.1:118017-136679 GCA_019095985.1 Streblospio benedicti
AAAAGCATTATACTGCACTCACGGGATATAGATCTTCGGGTACAAGCCTAGGGTCTTTCAATGCAAGGGATTATGGTTGACCAACCCTCAGGTACGTTCATATAGAAGACAAGGTATATCATGTTTGTATGTGTTTGTAGGGTGGTGTTAATTACATAATTGCATGTGGCCTTGCTGAGGAAATCGATCACCTCGCATTTAATCCATACCAACCATGATATACATTGAGAAGCAAGGATCTTACACCACCATTTCTGAAGTGAAAACATTGCGGTGACATCGGCGATAACAGTATAACCACACCATGCTGACCCAGGGATGTCAACCAAGGTAATATCATGTCCTCTCCAACGAAGCAGTGATCACATTTGACACAAGACACGAACAATCGGTGTATGTGAGTGTAATAATTAATAATATCTGGATCACCAAATAACAATAAGTCCCATGCAAGTGATCACTAGTAAGAAAAATTAAATTAGCGACAAGTTGGCATACTGCCCATGGAGCAATGTACATTTCTCACAACAGACGTTTCAATAATGAAATGTCGCACATCGACAAGCAGGGTGTTAGGAATGACACCATATTCCTTCATAATATTCCAATCTATTTTAACATAAGATATATGTGAGCCAGATTTGCCGTCTGCAGCAGTACATAGATGGGTGTTGAGGATACAATGGTCATCCACGGTCACGGGAGGTATCCACCAGCACGCCGATTTGTTCAAATCAGGCATTCATTAACTGCATGAGTGTATATTATAAACTGGAGGTACTGATTAAAACAAGTGATTTATTAACAACTCACAATGGATCATGTATAGGAGGTGTACACTTGGGAGTGTACATGTAGATATTCATTGTTGTTTGAGGTTATTGTGTGGCATGTAATGTTTTTCTTGTCTTGTTTTTTGTTTTTTTTTTCGCTTAGATCAAGGCATTACGGGCATGGGTGCCTCCGCTGACAAGTCTTGCTTAGCAATTCAGTTGATCAGGAAGTCCTTGTATAATACGAATATTCGTTGAGTGTGGACTAAATAATGATCACATGTGGATGCGAGTTGTTAGCACCCTAATAATAAACACCCGGGGTATATATAGATTACTTGTATTGGTTAAGCTCCATTAGCTGTGATGGGACAGCTCAGCCGAGGAGATGTTTGTAGCAGGTAAGAATACAACCGTAGAGCGAGGAGCATCTCGGCCGGCCTCTTGATCACCAGGCCTCAACAGCGACACAGATTGACGGGGAATTGCTGTCTGTATAAAAAGACGGAAGACATTGGAACAGACGGTCATCTTTCAAAACAGGCTCTCAATGGTGGTCCGACCCCGCAGAATACTCTCCCATCCGGTCACTGGAAACTCACCGTGCGAAATCATTTGATAACATGTACAAATGTACATAAGGGTCCATCACCACAAAATTCTCAAGATCCTCATAATCTGGTAAATGTCAAATAGGACACTACGGTGCCAGCGCCCCTGAACTTATACAATCCATACTATTACGTCTGAGTCGGCCTGCAAATAGAATGGCCTATTGTACAGCGGCGTACGGTTGGGATAATTGATATAGCGTGTGAAGTTTCAACGGAGCTGACTGATTACCTTATCGTGGATATTATGTCCTACACACACACATCTCCTTGACTGTAAGCATCAATTAGAAGGCGTCGGCCATTAATGGCATGAGTCCCATAGAAGGCTTCAACCAACAGTGCAATATGGCGCAACGTATAGACATTATTCACTTTCTTCATGTCAGTTCGGACAGCCCTCAGAACTGACGACAGTTCTTAAGCTACGGAGGTAAGTGTAAGAATGACTCACAATGGTCACAATAAATATACGGCAATAGTTATATTATCATTGAGTAGAATTAGAGAACAAGAGAGTTTGCGCTCATACATTTGACATTCCATTTCTCATTACGACGTTGCTCATTATATTTGAATATATATTATGAATGGTTTTAAAACATCCCTGGATGATGACTTCACCCTGGTCCATATGACAGAAGCGCAAAGGGCAAGTTTCTTGATTTTACACCTGAAGGATCCTGCCAGTAAGGTGGTCGCTCATTATACCCGACATCACCAAACCCTGGATGTGATGAGCAGCTGCCTTGAGCCTCAAGGATGCGGCAGTAAGGGAAGGTGACCAGGCGGTGGCCTCAGAGGAACAAAATGTCCCATTCCACCTTGACTAACGTCAAATCCAATTTAATGAGGCAGCCGTGAGTAGAATAATCACCAAGAGGAACCAGAGAAGATAGGATGTTGGCTAATATACGTTGGAGTATACTTAAAAATGTGTATACGTGATTATAACATCTCTCATTATGGCATCAATGGGAGGCCTCACCAATCAACAAGATTCCCAGGATCAGCGTCATCTTCCCCACATGTTCCAGCGGGCCGCACCTTCACCAGGCCGGCCCAGCAGTGCTATTAGTGCATCATGAACATCTCGACATTACGTCTGTCAAATCGACTTCCAAATGGGCCCGGTCTCATGACTGTGAAAGTTCAACAAATGAACCGTACGCGTCACTTGATATCGACCACATCATGTCTTGCGATAAGACCAGTAACTGAATGGCAAGTGAAACAGAACCTTAAGGAACCATCCTCACATATGAGTTTCAATACGTCTTAGTCCTAGTATATCAGGTGAGTCAATTTATAGGATGTATACTGACATTTATTATATAGCGAATTGCATGAGTGCCATTAGAATATGACTATGCACGGTGAATCACAGCATCCATGCAACGCCCGTAGCGAGGCCAACACTTGTCATCGGGACCTTCATCATAGGCGTGGAACCATAACGTCCCCAGCCATGTGGGCAACTTCACTGTAAAACTAGAAATATTCGCAGCCATTAATTTGTGGTTTCATGATATGTCGACCGCGTATCAAGGTGTCATCATCATATAAATGCAATCGGTGCCTCCGGATATTCATGTGTATAGTAGAAAATACATATATATATATAAACAGTACCCAGTAACAGAAGGCATGTACTCAAGATCTAACTTGAAACACTTGTTTGCCTAACCATGAAAATTAGAATTAAGAGGGTTCATTGGGTCATCTTGTTTGAACTAGCACAGAGATGGTTACCCGCCAGGGGTAAAAAAAAAAACGTTTCACTTAGTCCACTTCACCCATCCCTACACAGTACATGAAACTTCACGATAAAATATGACACGAAACCTTCAAACCATTGTTAAGATCTCAGAAAGATGACACACAGTGACGTACAGTGCCCGTCGCAGCGTGAGGATACTGATACGACAGAGTGGAACCTGATAGCGTACTGCAACGACTTTACCAGACACCCACCCACCAGGAGGTCAGGTCGGTAGATTTATGGGACAATTGGGTAACCAGACACTTAAAAGATGAGACAAGCCAACAGCCCGCCGAATCCAGGATCCCAGGCGTAAACAATCTGTCGACGCCTGCTCCTTCTAATGGGCCATTATTCCATCCAGAGCGCCGCGGTTGGCGTTATTTTGATGAGTTTTCAGGCGACTAGAATGTTGATCAGCTATTGCTTGGGAAAGAACAATGACATATTAAATATCGTGTGAGCATTCAAACAGTTCTGTAAGAAACATCACTTGGGCTTCGAAAGTGAGTTCATTGTTTTAATATAAAATGGAAGTATGTTAAAATAAGCTTTCCTTGACATATTTGTAATAATAATTGAGCTTTATCTATATCTGGCACGATTTTCCTGGACTCAAAAATCAAAATTGAGTAGGTGTTCGAACTTGGTACATCCGATGTGTGTAAAAAAAAAGAGTCAGTTTTAGACGAAATATGTGCAGTCTGGATTGATTGTTTTAATGTTGAATAAATGAATTAAAGGTAAGCATGCACCATTGTCGATGCAAGGAATCAGTGTAACTAACGGACGTGTACAGCAAGACACTCATTCGCTCTGGATGTCACGCATGGACAACTGCCATGTTAGTTCACTGCATGCACTGAAGGTAGGGCGCCGGCGGTATGGCCCTCCAGTGTGTAGCCGGTGCCTACATAGTCACCTGTCCCGACACCCCGCCCAGGCAAATGGGCGGGGAATATGGCACACCACCAGATGACATTAGGTATAATCAGCGAGAAAGCAAACGTCCCCATTATAAAACAATCATAATAGCTAGCTCCAATAGCCAAGTTAAATATAAATATAGGCATTTAAGCGACGTCCCTGAGATGTGATAGCATGGATTCGGTGTATTGCAATCGCAGTTCCTTCACATGTTGCTTGCTGTCACAACGGCGTTAAGCGCCCTTCTGATTAACATGATAGCTTAAAAGGGGTCCTCACGAAGTTGTAATGGGCATATTTTTTGTAATGCTTAGCGTCCTACCAGTATATTTTCTCAAGTGGCAGAATTTCAAGGTTGTGGATGCTGCCGGTTTCAGACATTCTTTTTCCCAGTGAAGACAAACGAGGCCCTGAAGGCGAGACGTGGTTACCCTCCAATATAGGCGAACAGTCCTCGACACAGATTATCGTCCATTATGACAACCATTTGAATTTTACAATCCATCTTATACAATGTTCAATTGGCATAGTGGTAAGCAAACGTATTTCATGGATTGGTGGCAATAAGAAACGATCATATAATTCACGGCCTCCGACGAGGCATAACAGGGTAAAATTCATGAGCTTGGCTTGCCCCCAAAGCTTGTGGTACCAGTTGATAATATGTGAAAGACGTTAACATCAGTGACTTCCCTGCATGTGATGTACCGCCCCTAGGGGCGACTGGCCTGGCATATTCATACAACAATGATATAGTACACACGCAACGTAGTTCAGATGACTGTTGAAAACACTGTAAGGACATTGATGAACAATCCACCAGGTTAGCGGGGAGGCACTTGGAAGAAGGATTCCCACGAGACCCCCGCAGTGGTGTCCTCGCGTATGATCAGTGTATCGCATATGAGTTAAACAATAAGGGTTATGAACCGTATGAGGGACATCGGAGCACGACCATGGGTAACGCCCATAGCGGGGGGGCTAAAATTGCGACCGGGACAGTCGCATAAATCATAACGTCCCGTCAAGAACAGTTCACTGTGAATCCGGAAAATTTCGCAAGCATTAATTGGGTAGTTGGTGTAATCAATAAGGCGTTTTAAAAGAAGATTACATATGTTCCTTTTGTTGGATTCATTGTAAGTGAGGCTAGTCTTCCTCCAATAACAATATAGAATAAAACCCAAAAACATTATGAAGGACTACATTGCTGGAACCCATCTTGTGGCTTGCACAAGCGTCGAACAAACAATATGGTATAGAATAAGTACTTGACAGCTACATTGTTGGGATTCATCATGTATCATGTACGTTGCAGTTTATTCTGAGTGAGGCAAATTTTCTTCATGACGAGAAGGAAGATTTTCAAAAGGTTCTTGGACCTTGAGGTAAGAGAAGAACGGTTGCCAGTGGTATTGTCTACTGACCAAATTCTGAGTGTGCTCTCTAATCTTTGTGGCCGCCCGTGTGCCATACTAACAGACAATGATGATAGCAGAATAATCACCAGTTAAGATCAGTAAGACCGCTGGGCTAAGACTGGGAGGCCGAATCGATACATATGTTATTCCCTTTTACAACGAGTTACCAAGATGCCTAGCCTATATAAGAAGGCTCAAACATCAGTGATGGTACTATTCGTGGGTTGAACAAGGGACATTCCTGTGTATGTACATGTTGGCCAAACTGGAGTAATTTGTAACGTGTCTTGCCGCTTCAAATTGGTGAGAAATACGTTGGATGTATGATTGTGAGATTCGGTGGCGATGACAAGGTTACAGCATAATCGTTCCTCCAATTGTAAATAATTATAGCCAACTAATCCCCAGTTACTCACATAGACTAAAAATACATCATTTTTGGTTTTAAGTTAATGCCCATATACATGGATCATAAGGTAATATTTGTATTCATTCCCACCTTACTCGCATAACCACATATGTGGTTGACAGCCAGCCAGAGATAATATCTGTGCCAAGGACACTCGTAACATTGACCGCATTTCAATCTCCGGCATCATAACAAACGGTCACGTGATTGGCAGATTTGCATTTATGCAAGCGAAGTTAAGCCTTGCCGGCAGGCGGCTCCCATGTTAAAAGCAATTTGTGGATGCTGATTTTAAGGTTTGCATGCCTCCCGAAGAATTGCGGCAATGTTTTTGTTTTGGGCCTGTGATATCGTGTTTTACGGGGGTGTGTGTGAAAACAAATTCCATCCTATGTGACAATTTCATGCAATTGTAAGTTCCGGTTGTGAATATGTAATGTAGATGGTATTCGTTTGTGCAGTGGAAAACACAGATACACGTAAGGGAACAGTACTCGGTAATATATTCAATATTCAGGACAATACTGCTAAAACAAAGGAAAACAAACATTTAATATTGTTCTATAGAAGACAGAATATAGATGTTAAGATTATTTAACAACGACAAACACACCCTATCAGGGATATTTCACCAAACTAAGGGTCAAACTGTACAGTATCATGCTATTGCATACACGAGACACGCATACAAAGGACTGAGTAATTCCTGTTAAGAAATTTGCGCATGTCATGTTTGGTAAGATAACATCATGTCAAAACCGGCCAATATTGTACTGTTATAATATTTCTCCTCCTCTTAACGCCATGTTGTTTGCCACATCTTGTAAATTATGCCATTTTTTGGGGTAGTTTTTCCTCAGTACTTCTGTCAGTAACAGATTCACAAACACAGATTTGTCGTGTTTGTACACTGTGTAAAAGCGGCACACCTGGATTTACTGTCACTATTGGGCATTAGGGGTCGATTACTCATTTGAAGTTGGCGGTGCATCATTGTAAATTGCATTTTCATTCAAAATGATTTGCCTATTTGTGAACTTTGAAGTAGCATCACAAATTGAATTTCATCACACAAATCTTTGCAAATCATCTAGATGAATAACACGATTTTCACCTCATGATCTCCAATTTTTCATATAATCCAATTAAAGATGCACTGAAAATCTAAAGTAGGACAAGTGTGTCACCAATGTCTGATTTTGAGGGCAAGCCAGGTGGGAGAGGTAAAAAGATAAGAGTGATGTCTCAAGGACCCGCCAACTCCTGATAATCCACAAAAAGACGCTCCTATGGAGGAGTCCAATGCAATTTTAACACGGCGAGAAGCACTCATCAATGCCTGCTCATTTCTAGGACGTGAAGAAGGTGGAGCTACATCAAGAATTCATGAGCAATTTAATTTCACTCACTGCTAAAACTGAGATGCCACTCAACAAAAGAAAGCCGCCAGTCTCTGTAGCATCAAGCATCTGAACTAAATACTGATTATAAAACATTTTTGTTGGAGGCTACATTGTTGGATTTTATTCCAACAAAAACAGGGACCAATTGTTGACTAAGTAGTCTTTCATTTTTGGTGCGTTTGTTGAGTTTGATTAACTGTGCTGAAACAAAACTAACCACAAAACGGCCAAAGACAGAAATTCTTGTGCAAGATTAGATGGGCTGTCAGGATCATTTTTCATGCCTTTGTAAAAGATTTTGGTTTAAACAATAGCTGGAACAAAATCAAAAATTTATCAACTTTTGGTATTTTCTGCAGATCCAGGTCTGTGTCATCTCCACAACTCAGGGCAGTAATTTCATCTTGATCATCAGACAGTTTTAAGCCCTTATCTTCATGAATACTTGACAAACTAGCATTTGCCTTATTAGCCGCTGCCAAAACGCGTTGCACCGGCCCAGTTCAGGTTGTATTTAAGCTTTTCGCGAGTAAGATGCACCGTGTTGACAAACCGTGTGAGAGTCTCAGCTGATTTTAATAGTAAGGTCTTGCCAGCATCACATATCAGTACCGCACTGGCATGTACCGTGAACAGAGTTGTCATCTCTGTGGGCTTGGACATGTTGGGCCCTGTCCAATTAAAAAACAAAAAAAAAAATTTGACAATGAGGTACGAAGTAGTAGAGTTGGTGCGAGTGTGTGCTGAACGAATTCTTGCTGAATCTACATGTATGTATGTTGAGAATTACAGATGAGAAATATAAGAGGAATGCACAGTTATGGCATGAACTGAATATCTGAGAGTTTAATATTTGGGTGCCATCATCAGATGATACATAAGGGTAGACGGGCAACACATGCCAGTCAACAGATGCTAGGAACATATGGTAATTTGATCTCAGTTTCGGAGGTTTTAGACGTATATGGGAAAAATTGCTAGTATGTTTACAAATTATTATAATAACCTGGGACCAGAGAAGGATCGTAGAGTCCCACTGTCAAGATGAGAGCAAGCTAACATGTCTGGAAGGCAAGCCGCAGTCGATTGACATGAATGCACATGGTACACACGAACACACAGACTATTTATTTATTTAGCACGAGGTAAGAAGAGACAGTTGTTATTTTGAAATAATTTCTTTTCATATAAGACATGCATGGTCCATCCTGTCTACGTCAAATAGACTCAACATAGTAAGGAGACTTGATTTGGAACGAGGATTCTTCTCAAATGTAGGCACAGCCTCACATCCTGCCCTTTCCACGTCCAAGAAAGGGGTCGCACCAAGAATTGCGTGAAGGAGGGCGGGATAAGGCGTAGGTGAACCAATTTATAGCCCATTCCTCAATATTCTTTTTTTTTTCTTTGTTTTTTTTTTGTTTTTGTTTTTTTTTTTTTTTTACCAAGTACAAATGCAGTTTTCTCAAATAATGTGATTTGTTGTGTGGTTAGCAAGGGTTAGTTTGTTGAAAGGGTACACTTGACAATGAATTTGGATGAAAACCAAGATAAAGCTTTTAAGATTTCATCATAATGAACTGTGTCCAGATATATTTGAAATGAAAACTCCACAATCATCATCACATTTTAATGATTCATCATGATGCATTTATCAGTTACAAATGGTTTAACCAATACACAATGGTCTGCTAACATATTGTATTCTGTTAGGCAATAACATTAACTACTAGTATAGGGAGATGTTCTCAAACTTATTTACAAGTGTCCACCAAAGCATTTTATATTGTATTTGTATACATCTAGTAAATGTAGTAGTACTGCATTAACTATACATGAACCAATGAACACACATGTATGTTGGTTTATACGTACATGTATGTTTATATATCAGTCTGGTGATTCGGTAATTGATTTTTGTAGATCACTCATCGGTGTCAATCATATCCACGTGTTCACGTAATAAGATATAAGCACTTAGACATAGCTCGTTACACTCCAAAAGTTACATTGATTGTAATACTGGTCAGCGTGGAGTTCCCAACCAGGCTCTTTAGCGTCACATTGCAGGTCATATCGGCCCAGCACACGGATAAAACCAATCTCACACGATATGTAAAACTAAGCCATTCTAACAAGGCACGTCGCCCAATATTGACTTCCCGACGAGATGCCAGCCTCAACTCGTGATGTGATGAGGAGGCCAATGTGATAGGGGACGGTCAGCCATCCGCCCTCGGCGTGTGAGGAAGGATATTGCTGTCCAACATTCTCCACGCGCCTTAAAATGAATGTGTTGAATGCACCTCAATAATATAGAATTGTTCTGTTTGCTATTGAGTATACTAACATAGGATGGTGATATTCAAAATACCGTATTAACGGCCGAATTGACATTAAATGAAGACATATAGTGTGTAACTATCAATGAGAATCAGATCGTGATATTGCTGTAGGGGGGGGGGGCGCCGAACATACAAGCCAATGACACAGTTTGCAGAGAGAATTACGGTATTGACCAGAAGGTAGTTCAGAAAACGCAGGTGATGCCCTCAAGAAGTACACACTTGACATCCAGGCGGTCTATATGGTAAGTATATTGTGGTATTATTAACTTCCACAATTGATTCATAACGCTATTCCAACAACATCTATGTATCAAACCCATCTCCAACAGTGATGTTAAGAAGAAAACTCCAAATTACACTCGATATACCAATATCATAATAAAAATCAAGCTTTAGACATAACCTTGATGAAGGGACAAAACACCAAGAACATATCACCCAACAAGGTAGTACAAGATGAACTACCAGGCCTCAAGGCACAGTTGTACACCCAACAAAGTGTTTAGAATTGTAAGAATTAATGTGTTTACGTGTGTTGATACCGTTAACATATTTGAAAGACCAATTACAACGTGAAGGCAAAAATATCAGGACACCAATTGTCAAACTAAGTTACATGAAATAATTAAATTGTAGTTCAAAGGTACAGAAAATTAATGAAACATGGACATGTATGAAATCAGTATTATGTGAATAATGTACGTACTGACACGAAGGAGCATGAATTCTAATATAGCTTTTCACCTTAAAGGCGTGCTATAAACTATTGACAAACGTTATCATGGCTAATATGTATAATGTCCATCCAACAATACAAGGAGACAGACAACATTGTTAGCTGAACTTGTTCACCACCAGTGGCTCGATGCTTGTAAACATCCCGGCCACAACAAGGTCACGTGACTTGTGAATTTGCATACATTCTTTAGCGTAAGTTTCCCAATACAAGCAAACACCAGCCTAAGACAAAAATAAGCTCCATGTAACGAATTATATATCCGTCTCCCCGAAATTTTGTGTTCATTTCGGTTACGGGCTGCTTTCGTGGGGAAATGCGTGAATATTGTAGTGCAAATATGTACAATTGGGTAATATATACCAGCTCAATCATATGGGTCACATATACAGGGAAGTTCGGGTCATGTAACAATATTACACCCCTTATGTACAAGCAAATATGTCCTTATGCTAAGAATTATATATGAGTCATGTGGTCCTGGGGATACAGGAAAATGTGCGTGAAAGGATTCATAAGCGGGTATTGAAGGTCAATCAACTATAATGGCGTATGTATACATGTGTGGTTGTATGCGTATACGTACATCAGTACATCAGTTATATGCATTGTGCCTCGCGTGTTTGTACATTGGGACATCCCCGTGACTCTTGTATGAATTAAGTAAATGGACATCAAAAGACTAATCATTATTGCTTACAATATAATAGTAATGTATACACATGTATATAAGTTCGTGGCTGTAACTGTAGGGTGTATTAAATATAATGTGAATATATAAACAGACCATGCCAAATGATCTGGTAAGTCTATTAGTAAAAAAAATGAACAACATGCTTGATGACCAATCAATATATGGAGGTTTGCAGTAATACTAGATACCCCCTTATCCTAATGATTGTTTAAAAGACGGGGTTACACTTACATAATAATACTTATGTTGTTTAACTATACATAGTACGAGGAGGTAGGGGTGTGTGATGGTCAATTTTAAGTTTCAGCGTGAGAGTCTGTGAGTGCCTTGTACTTATGAAAACTATGAAGATGACTGGGTATGTGACATGCATAGTCGAAAATTGGGTGGGTTGTTTGCCCAAGTCGAATTCGCGCATTTGGCAGCTGGACCAACGTGTGTATTCAATACTGTGCCTCTTAACTCACTCACGCCGATGGTCGCCGCTGGAGCGGCCCCCAGTCGAACTCTCGCCAGCTGGGTGGCCCTTCAGATTGGTGTAAACCAGGTTAACCTACAACAGCCCTGGCTCACATGTCTTGGTAACCCTATCATCATTCGGCTCGCTAGTGTCGAAACCATCCAATCTGATGCAGAAAGCGGCAAATGCTTGTGGAGTCGAGGAAGGTAGCTGCCGTTCATTCTGTTGAATTTATGTCACTGGACCTTAAATGTAAACCTGGGTTTCACATTGTGGGGCAGACAAGCATGGTCATTTGAATATCTTACAGAACCAAACCAGTGCTTACTCACTGAACACCCTACAACTTGCATCCAGTCTAAATGTAACGCCGTCACACGGTCGTGCACTTGAAATTCTGTGGTGTGAACTCATCCCATCCCTATCGATATATAGTATGGCCCCATTACAAAATCTATGGACATCTGTTTTTTAATCAGAAAATCATTCGTCAGTACCGAACCTACAGCAGACAAAATTGAATCAAGACTCGGATTTTTTAATTCCTGTATAGACACTTACTCGAGTGCAAACATGTAAAGGACCGGACTGAATCAACCAGATAACCTTATGACATTCGTGGATGCCAAGGTAGAGACAGAATCAGGATATACGTATGTTTACCATGTCTGTGAAATAGCCCAAGCCCCGTGGGATATCGAATGGCAGATACCACCCGTTACAGACTTGACATAGGGCACCTGGCGGCATTGATTAACGTCGTCTCACTGCTCACGGCAGGGAGATTAGAGGTCACTCAGTGCGGACACAGTTACAACTGAATTCCGCGTGTGCTAACATGGTGAGGGAATGGTGAAGTAAGAATCGTGCCCACGAATAGTGAACCCTGCAAGTGCCAAGATCAGGAGGCCAATTGCTGCATATTCAAACCAGTCCAAATGTATCCGACATTTGTATCGGGAATTACTGATGAACACGTCCACGGGCGCCCCACTACCAGGCACGTCTGACCCGTGATTAATAAAAAAAAATGATACCGACATTTTCCCAAGGTAGAACACACACCACTGTTCTTGATACTAATGATCACCACGGCAGTTTACGCGCTGTGCATCAGTCAACAGCTGAAACCTGTTTGTGTGTGCGGGAAATTTTCAGTATGAGATACTGTCCGTACATGTTTGCGTGGAATATCACCCGGAGTAAAAATGCATTGATGAACAAACCGCAAGCCAGCTCGTAAGATCGAAGGAATAGAATCCCAATAATCTAACCACCGAATCATTCAGAAGAAAATCCTCTACTACAAAATCATTCTTTAGATTATTTAATGAACCATCATTATTAAAATATGCAGTTCTATGTTATGTGCATGTTGACGTACAAACATTATATGTCTATCTTATAAATGGCCAATGAGTTACATAATGTCTACAGGTATGCATATTAGCTTATAGCATTGCAAAATCCAGAATGTGCGAGTTACTTGCTGAGTACCGATGTGAACAATGAGGTCAATGCACCCCCGGCAACGCTAAGATTTAGGGAGACAAAACGTTTGCATAGAAAGGAAATATGAATCCCAATATCGTTTAACAATTAGAAAAATACGTTCTGTCGGAAATATTTCACCAATTAATGACAGCTGCTCTAGACTAGTGACAGTCTTAAACACAGGAAATGTATAAGATGTACTAAAGTAACTGACTTAAGCATTTACTTGAATCCAAGACATATAGAGGACAGCAATAATCATATTTAAAGAAATAGGCGATATTCATCAACATCTTCGGGAATGAATCAAATGATGTCAGTAATGCTCGATCTATCATAACCAAACTCCGGTAAAACCGCGTTCAGTTCAGTTTGTGTATGTGGCTTAAAACCTCGCGTACTTAATACGTGAAAGAGTGGGTATAGGTAAAATTATTAAGAATGCCACAATATATACATTGCTATCAATTTGGACCACTCATCAATTGTTGCCTTGAATGGAAGGTGTATGTTGTTACAAAGACACACGTGTCGCATAAATCAACCTTTACTGCATTTCCCAAATACTTCCCTTTCCTTACCCTTCAAACTATATCTGTCCTCTCATGTACAAAGTCTTACAAGTGAATATCCTTCGATACATAAATACGGTTAATATTGATATGGAAAAGACGGGTTAATGCCTGCTATAGGAAACACTTTAATCTATCAAGGTGACTAAACATAGTTACACTTGTACCGAGCATTAGTTGGTGGTAATGGACCTATTGAGAAGCATCCTGATCCAATTAATGTGAAATTCACAGAAGAACAGGTGTGTACATGTAAACACAATTATCATTGGATGAAATTAATTTGCTCTTAATGTGATATTACCTAAAATATGACATGTGATCTCTATATTGTTTGTGTTTAAATTTGAAAAATAAGTCAAATCTAAATTATAATGAGTCAAACTGGTTGGGAGGTTTGAAGGAAAATGAAAATGAAGCCATCAAGCATAGACAGAGTGGGTCATATCTAAAAAAAATCAAATTCTGCAGAGATTGAAAATAAATAGTCATAGTACCCTCCTTGCTCTTTAAAATAAAATGTACATGCGCAGGTAGATTTAGTTGATGACCATACGTTTCCTTGTAAGAAAACGCCCAAACTGAATGTGTCAGTCCCGAAAAGAAGTTATCAGGATATAATTTTCAGCTCACAAAATCCATATGCGCTAATCATGTAAGTCCCACGATACATAACCATTATGACTTAAAATCTCAAACGCTGGAAGCAGACCATAGATGGATGAAGGCAGAATTTCGGATCACGTGCCACATTTATATGAGAGATGTACAAGTATAACACAATTGTGGTTGAATAAGTTGGTTCACTGTGATTAGACAATGAAAATAACCATGTGATAGTAGATAAGGAGAATAAACCTTATCTGGACCCCAAAATATGTTGATTCGACACGGGTAGGGCCTACAGGAATGCCTCTCACACAAATTATTAGTTGCCGCACGGGTCCAAATATAGAAGAACAGCATATTTTTCAGCAGCCAGTGTATTGCTGAAAAGCAGAGATAGAGATACGGTTGGCTAAGTGAGAGAACATAGCCAATCGGCTGATACAAGCGACATCTGCAACAATATTCCTGTAAACCACAGGTGGCGTCGTTCAGTTGTGAATGTGACTTATCTACTAACAAAACTCGGGTATTATCTTACAACGTGATCCATGTGCTGAGTACGTAAGGGGGTGTCCATAGGTAAAATTAAAAATGCCACAGTATGTACATTGCTATAAATTGAACCACTTATCATAACTATATAACAGACTATCACAAACTTGGGACACAGTACGCGCCCATCCGTCTGGTGGACTACAACTCAACAAGACCCCTTTAGAAATGTACCAATGAAAGAATTCACATTATCTTTTAACCAAATGAGGTTTACCGTCTGAGGTATCTGTCGGTTTCAATAATTCTTGCACGCTGAGTATAAATTAACAGACACAATAGTCGCCACGTGACTACCATTATCATTATCATTAATATGTATACCAGCACATCATATAGTCATATTGATGCTCGTGTCCCCTCTTTTAAGATAATCCAAACTGCAAATATACAAACGCCTGATAAACGGTCCCCTGCCACGCCATTCAAACTTGCGTATCATCCCGCGACATCATTTAATAAGCGCTGCGAGCATAGGTTGTCCATCAACACCCAACTACACATTCGCATCTAACTGAATGCGCCCCTGCGCGCATAACCAAGATGCTTGCAAAACGTAATCTATTAACCACGGTAACTATACTAACTCAAGTGCCGTAGTACCGTAGTCGTATCGCCGCTAGGCTTGCAGTAATAAATAGCAATAAATAATCCATAGTGTTCGCTAAGACCATAATAATAATGAATAAATAATGTGCCATGCTTCGACTGTAAGTTCCTCTCTCTGCTCAATTCCTACGCTATGCTAACTGACTCAGTGCTATATGAGACCATGACTATACCATTTGCCTAATCGTACTCTACGCTACCAATTTGACTGACCCAAACAATATCCCATACTAATTAAAACTGTTCAATAGTCATAATTTCGTCGTGCCTTACTATATATACATATATTCCCCGTCTGGCCCGCATAAATATCATCCCATGCTCCCATTTCCATCATCGTCGAGAATTGCAAAAACTGTAACGTTGCTCGTTACAACTGTCACTTGCAGGATACGATTCATAACATATTGCTAGTAATGACCCTGCTAAAAAAAGAATTTGCCAGGATCACGCAGACATCTGTTTATTTATATTCAAAATTTGAATAACAACTCGTAACTCCATAAGTCATTATTCATCAAAATTCAATCCGGACGCATTGTCAACAATACCCATCTGTCAAGTCGCGTCCGGTATGTTAAGTGATTTTCCCGACTAAGTTTAGGAGTGTTCTTGTACATTAACACCCAAAAACTCTCTACGTATATAAACATACATTATGGTTTGTGTACTTGTAAACTAAAAATTGCAAACTCATTATCGCCAACATTGACACTTCATCAGGCCGCAGACCAGACCTAATGTAACTGTTTTGGGCAATAACTTCTTGACACAATGCTCAAATCCTCTATTATCGAGGACCTGGATATTCCATTAAGATTGCCTGGACAACAACAACAACAACAAAAAAGAAACATGTCCTGTAACCCTACCCGATGGGAAGCGCTAATCACAAACCCTGACATTCAAAATTCAAAACATCATGGTCCATTTATATACTCTAATGGCGTGAACATGTTTATCAGCTGTGCTTAATGTAGCACTACAGCCCACGTTTCACTCAATTAGGAATTCTCAATAATATATATATAATTTCATGAATAAAGCAATATTAAGCACATTATCAATTCTACACCTAAGATAAGCAACATTATTATGTTAATATTATTATCAGAGAACCATGGACTCTTTTTACAACTATTAATTTGGCTCCCCCTGCTTGTATTTCAATTTCATATCTCAGTTATTCATAAAAGCCGATTGGCCAGGCGGCTCTTATGTGCTTAATACGGTTTGATAACGCGCGTCGGCCGCGCTCGTCCATGTATGAAAGAATTATTGAAGACCTTCCTCACAATGTTTCATAACTCATAAGGGTAATCTCAAGGTTTCAACCTTGTGCCGGCAGTAGTGAAATCACTGAAGGTAAATGAATATTTATCTTGAAATGTGCGTTCTCCACGCCTTATAATATTAGCAGGGGGCATATGCAAATCACTCTGTCTGAGAGTCCATAGTTCCATTCGCATGCAGCTGAAAGAAAACTTATTTAAAATACAAGCAAGAATATGCAATGTGATACTCATATCACATATAATCAAAAGCAATATTAAAGCTTAAATTCACAAGGATATTGAACAGTCACTTTTATTCCATGGTCTCCGGTCGTAAATATAAACACATTGCAAATGCAAGACGTTCACACAATATGAATACAAGGGGACCAAGATGGAAGAATTCTCTTGGCTGTAAGGTTTTGGTTGAAGTCTAGCTTGGGCCAGTCTCCGTTCACCAGGAATCCAACTATGTCTGGCTGATTGGCCAACTCCTCACAGTTCACTGTAGACATGGAGCCTAAAATGCACTGCAAAGGCATAAAAAAAAACTATTAAAAGTCAAAGTACAAAAGAGCAGATGTAAAATGTCAGATTTCAATTTTTAGTACTCCACATACTTGTAGTTACTAGATTTAGTACTCCACATACTTGTAGTTACTAGATTACACAGATCAATCAGTCTGAACAATCATGCTACAGATCAATCAGCCTGTATTCACTAGGACAGTATATAACATTTTAAAGAAATATCTGGAACCTTGAAATAGCCTTAAGAATATATTCAAATCGAATAGGACTGTGTTTACTTCCTATCACCAGTTTTTAAAGCCTAAAAATTCATTCTAGAGAAGGGATTTGACTTATAAGGGGATCAATTTTCACAAGTTTGGTCAGTGAGTGATAATGTGGCAACACTATAAAAACGGGACAATATCCCACCTGAATGATATCCTATAGACGTTATAGCAGCAGCACGACTTTTCCTATAGCTTTACAAAGTATATAACAGCAATAAGCCAGAGTGTATCCATTTCTGTATTGAATATTAAAGAAAATATTGTCAAACCACAAAAAATTACCACAATTTTCAGCCATGTTGGCTGTGTCAGTGGTGAACGATTTCACGAGTGCGTTATGTTGCTTCAGGACAGTCACACGCTCATTATCATAATTTATGCCTTTTCAAAGAATCAGCCTTAATCAAGCACGCATCGTTGCTGCAGATTAGTAACAGCGCTTTCGGTATACAGAGAGTTGACCGGGCGATAATAAAGAGCGTTATTGTCATCTTGATCTGGGGAGTATTCGATAGATTTCTTAAAATATGTACAATATTATGGTCTCAAAGTGTGATAATAAGAATCAGCATCAATACTTTGAATAATAGAACCTTTTAAATGCAACCGGCTGGAGCAGGTAACAATATATTTTGATTTTTTGATGTCGATGAACTTTATCCTGCTGGTGTACACTGATTTCCGGGTAAAACGCAGTATGTTGCTTTATTACGAGTGAAATTATAGCGTTTAAAGTATGCAAACATCGACTTAAATTCTCCCATGAAGTTAGATTTGGCCACGAACAAATGCAGAATAAAATACATATATCACAACAACGACATCACTATATTTATTTCTTAGTGATGATAAAGATTAAATGTTGTAAAATTAAAGAACTGCCAAATTTTCGGGCCTGACGTGTAATTCAATACGATTTCCACCAAAAAACAAAAATCTCGAAAATCCCTTCTAATAGAAACATATATAAATTTACTTTGAAGCAACCTCTCTACCCCCTGCCGCCACCCCCCCCCAACCTCACTAATACAATCATTTAGCACGAACAAAGTTCGTTGCTAAATAATTATGCTATGTTATAGTGTTATGACTCCACCCCCCAAGTATAGCTATACCGGTGTTCCAAATCAGAGTGACCCCCTTTCATTGCATATGTGTTGCTATGATTCACATCATAATCCTCCTTCAAAATGGAACGAGTCCACATC